>PVLC010016929.1:0-34766 GCA_004027655.1 Graphiurus murinus
TCTGGCCACGTCAGCACCGTGAAGTTATTATTGGAACATGATGCTCAAGTAGATGTTACTGATGTCATGAAACATACTCCACTCTTCCGAGCCTGTGAGATGGGACACAAAGACGTGATTCAGACACTTATTAAAGGTTAGTTTCTCTGGACATGGTGGCACACACTGGTAATCTCAGTGTTTGTGACAGGATCACAGGCTTGAGGCCAGCCTTGGCAACTTAGCAAGACTCTCAGCAACTTAATGGAACCCTGTTTCAATATAAAAAGGACTGGGGGTATAGCTCAGAGGTAGAATGCCCTTAGGTTCAATACCCACCAAAAAAAAAAAGGCTTGTTAATGATGGGAGTACTCCTAAGCTCCTAAGTCACTCACAGAAGGGAAGGATTCTTGCATGCTCAGTTTGAAATAAAGCTTTACCCAAACAAGAGCCACACAGGAAACTCCAGTTGTACTCTTAGCTCTTCCTGTTTGATTAGTTGTTTGATTTTGGAAAAATCACTTCTCCTGCCTGATCCTCAGTTTCATTAGATGTAAAATAGGAAGTGATTCCTATCCTGACCAACTTACAGGCTTGTTGCAAAAATCTAAAGTAGACAATGTGTGTGGAAGCATTTCAATTTAACTAAAGCATTTACTGTTATATTTTTAACTGTTTTTGATAAATGCTATCTACATTAGACATTTTCATTATATCTTTGCTTTTCCAGGTGGAGCAAGGGTAGATTTAGTTGACCAAGATGGACATTCACTTCTACACTGGGCAGCACTAGGAGGAAATGCTGATGTTTGCCAGATATTGATAGAAAATAAGATCAATCCAAATGTGCAAGATTATGCAGGAAGAACCCCTTTGCAATGTGCTGCCTACGGGGGGTATATCAACTGCATGGCCGTGCTCATGGAGAACAATGCAGACCCCAACATTCAGGACAAGGAGGTGAAGTCCTGGGTCTTCCCTAGATTAAGTTTGCTCCAAAGTGTTTATAGTATTTCTTCTTCATTGTAACCTTTAGTAAAACAACAATTTCCCAAATGAAGAGATTAACCAGAAATTCACCTGTGAATTATTATTTTGATTTGTTCATGTTCTCTTAAGACTCATCTGTATCTCATTTAACATAATCACAATGTAGACTCGAAATAATTTTATATATTTGTATAGATATTTATGGCACATGTATGTATGTGTATATAAATATGTATCATATGATTTTACAAACCACCTTTTGTTCTGTTCACTTAAAATTATCACCAGTATTTTTTTTTGATACACAAATTTTTCATGATCATGAATGCTTAATATTCTAAAATTTTAAGAGCTTTGTGTTTAATAGCTCATTCAGTGAGGACTCACAACAACCCTGTAAAGTATTTACTGTTATTACTACATTTTACAGGTAAACATATTGCAGTTCATCTAGTTTAAATAATTATCCTAAAGAGACAACATTTGAGAGTGGGAGAGTCAGGATGCAAAAACTATTCTTTTGACCCAAATTTTAGAATTAAATAAGTAACCTCCTACTGCTGGACACTTTTTTCATTATTATACATGATGTTGTAGGGATCATCTTTGTGCATTTAACTTTTTTCTGTTGGATTATTCCCCTAGAGTAATTCCCCCTAAGTGGGAATACTGAATCAAAGCAACAAATGGTATATGAGTGTGATCAGGCTGTGATATATAATGTCAAACTGATTTCTAAAAGATACTGGTTAATCTATACTACCTTCAGCTATGTAGTAATGTATCAGTGTCTCTCAATTTAGCTGTTATTGACTTCTGGGAGGCTAATTTAACTCTAAAAATATTAGCATAAATTATGCTTTTCAAGTCAAAAAACAAATTCTCTCAACTTAAGAAAGTTTTTATCAAGACTACTTTTACCATAGGTAAAAGTAACATAATGTAAAACATGGTCCTTGTTCTTATGTTATTAGGAATGCAACTTTTATATTTGTCGTACCTTTTATATTTTACCAAGTTGCCAGTTTCTTACATAAGTAGCGTATTAAGCTACTTTACAGTTCTATTCGTTTTATGTGTAGTATTTTGGATTATCTGTGTAAATAATTTTGCTATCTATGAATAATAACTTTTTCTTCATTTCCAATAATTATGCCTTTCATTTGCTTATCTTACTTTATTGAACTAGCTAGTACCTCCAGTATAATATTGAATAGAATTGGTGACTCTTGGCATCCTGGCTTTTCACAGGTGAAGCTTTTAATACTTCACAATTGAGTGAAATTATATTTCTAGTTGCTAAGATTTTCTTAAATCATAATTAGAGCCAGGTATGGTGGCACATGCCTATAATCTCAGTACTTAGGAGGTTAAGACAGGAGGATCACTAGTTTGAGAACAGCCTCAGTAACTTAGCAAAATCCTATTTCAAAATAAAAAACAAAATATGGCTGGGGGTATAGCTCAGAGATAGAATGCCTCTTGGGTTCAGTACCACACACACACAAACACACACACACACACACACACACACACACATAAATATTATTTATGCATCTATCAACAGAATCATATTTTTCTTCTCTTTTCTGTTAATATGGTAAATTATATTGACTGATTTTTCAGGTGTTAAACCACTCTTGCTTTCCTAAAGTAAGCCCCACTTATGATGCATTATGCACTTTTATGTATTGATGGATTTTATTTGCTATATTTTAAAATTTTTTGCATCGATGTTCATGAGAAAGTTTTGGCCTATAGTTTTCCTTTCTTGTTTTGTATTTGTCACGTTTTGGTAGCAAGGTAATTATGACCTTATAAAAAGAGGAAGTAGAGCCAGGCATGGTGATGCACACTTGTAACCTCAGTACTTAGGAGTCTGAGACAGAAGGATCCCAGGTTCATGGCCAGCCTCAGTAACTTACTTAGCAAAAGTACACTCTTTTCTCTGTTTAATTTTTTGAAAAATTTTGTGTTGTTAATCTTTTGTTCATTTTTATAGGGAAGAACAGCTTTGCACTGGTCCTGTAACAATGGATACCTAGATGCCATTAAATTGTTGCTAGACTTTGCTGCCTTCCCTAATCAGATGGAAAACAATGAAGAGAGGTAAGCTGTTGATAAAAAGGTAAACAATGGAGAGAGGTAAGCCGTTGTACTTGAGCTGGGCATGGTGGCACATGCCTGTAATCCCAGTATTTGGAAGGCTGAGGCAGGAGGATTGCAGGTTCATGGCCAGCCTCAGCTACTACTTAGTGAGGCCCTGTTTCAAAATAAGGAATAAAAAATAGGGATGGGGGTGTAGCTCAGAGGTAGAATGCCCCTGGGTTCAATCTTCAGTACCAGAAGAAAAAAAAAAAGGAGTGTACTTTTGTTCATTGACATCCTTTCTGCCAGATTTTTAAAAACTTAAGTTTAGATATTGGTTCAGAAATAAGTATACTTTTAAGGAAATACTACACTGGGAAATCCTGAACCAGAAGAAAGAGCAAAAGTTCCATGCAATGTTGGTTTAGAATCATAGGACTTTATACCTATTCAGAACTTTAGATATTACCTAGGGCAAGTTCATGTTTTACAAATGAGGAAACTTAGGCTTCCTTCTGACTTGTGACTAGTGACTTTTCACTAATGTCAGTGAAAGCCTGAATGGCCAAGAGCAGGAAATCAGCTAGGCCAGTGGAATATGAGATATATTCAAGAGGTTTCTCTCGATAGAGAGGATATTATCATTTAGTGGACAAAAAGATACCACCATGTAGCATGAAAATGTATGGAGAAGCTAAGATGAAAGTCCTATGTTTAATCTATAAATGTAGCTTTCTTGAATAATATAAAGTCACAGAGTTATGCTAGGATTGTTTCCAAGGACCCAGGCCCAATAAAATGCCAGACACAATGTGAAGTCTAAACGGGAGAGATTCTTGGTGGTTTTGGATCTAGGAGGAGACTGGTAATTTGTAGGGAGCAGCTAAGTTTGTGATCAGACTTCCATACCTGAGGTCCCTGCAGCCCTGGTCTGTGTGTTATTTTTGACTGTGCATGGATGCTATAACTAACACAGCCTCTGCCCTAACACCATCCTCATCCTCTTAGCCACCACAGGTTCTTTCTTGCAGTTAGTTAGAAGGAGGAGCCAATGGTCTCAGCAGAAACACCAGCCTCCTAGAACAAACCCCTTTCCTACTTCTTTAAGAACTTTTCCTCATTAGTAGGAGAACTGAAGATGTTTCCCTTTGAGGTCTAAAAGAGCAGAAAGAAAAGATTAAGAATTAGTGAAGATTTGTTTCTATAAAGAATTTATTCTGCCTAGCAATACTTGCTACCTAACAGCTATTTTTTAAAGAAACAATGAAAAAGTATTTTTGTAATTCATTTTCCATTTATATGCTAATGCCTTGCATTTCAGACCTAAGTAATCACATGAATTAAGATGCTTACTATCCCCTAGAATAAACATATGTTAATTACAGACCAAAAAATCAACGGAAAAATCCTCCTAACTATACTTGCCAGTCTGTAGATAAAAAGAGACAGTGGCCATATCCCAGTCTCTTTTAATGTTTCATTAGCAATACACCTTGATGTACAAATGTCAGAAGTTGGCACTGTCTTTTATGTTTATTGACATTCTGGTTTAGGCATTCAACTGATCTCATCAGACCATTCTCACATGGCAAGTTCAATTGTATCTTGTCTGTTGTCTTTATCTACATTGTTTCTTGGATGGTTACCATCAATGTAGTGCTAATTTTTACTTGTCATGCTTTAACACCAACCAGTTGATACACATTGTATAGCCATAATTTTTGCCAACTTCTGCTTGATTTCAGCCAATAAGCATCTGACAGCCAGGTTCCAACATTGATAGTAATATTCACAGTGCTTGAATGTTTCTAAATTTAATTTAGGATGATGAAAGATTGAGTAGTAATAATAACAATGTGATCACTTGCTTAAACACTAGGTGTAGATTTCAATCTTAAAATCTTGCTAGATATTTGGATTGTGTGTCTTTGAATCAAATATTGGCTGGAAATCCTAATTTGAATAAACCAACTGTAAAAAGACATTTTGGGGGGAAATTTGACTATAGAGTGGCATTAGATTTTACTAAGGAATTCCTGTTAATTTTCTTAGTATAATAATGACATTGAGTTTATGCCTACATTATTTATAGAAGAATATTGAAATGCATGGAGATGCAATAATAGGAGTTCCAAGATTTATTTTAAAATACTTAAGCAAAATGTTAAAAAGAAAAGGTTGAAAGGAGCAAGTGTAGCAAAAAAAAATCTTTCTGATTGTTAAATTTGGGTATTTAATCTATGGAGAATTATTATGCTATGTTCTCTATTTTAGTTTGAAATTTCTCATAATTAAAATATAATTTTTCATAATAAAAATGTTTGAGATGCAATTGTTTTAGTCCAGAAGTAGCCTGAGAGATCTAGTTCTTCTTTCCTCCTCGTTTCCTCTTTTACAGATGAGGAAACAGAAGCTCAGAGAGGTTAAGAGAATGCCCAAGGTTACACAGGCCCCTGACTCCCAGCCCAGCATTCTTTGGGGCATATTATGCTACATGTAATTTCTTTTTATCATATTTCTAAGTAAAGGCATAGTTTGAACCTTATGTTTTTTAAATCAGAATTTGATAGTCTAGTCCTGCTTATATACTAAAAAAAGAACACTACTGTTTTTTTTTTTTTACAGTACTGGGGATTGAACTCAGGGGCATTCTACCTCCAAGCTATACCACCAGCCCTATTTTTTATTCTTTATTTTGAAACAGGGTCTCACTAAGTTGCAGAGTGCCTCACTAGGTAGCTGAGGCTGGCTGCGAACCCGGATCCTCCGGTCTCAGCCTCCCAAATGCTGGGATTACAAGCGTGCGCCACTACACCCGGCGGAACACTACATATTAATAGTTATGAAAAACCATCAAGCTTACTGAATACATCTGCTATTTGCACACTGTTAGAAGTAGTTTCATTATGTGAGGAACTTATATTCAATAACTGATAGAGGTTCATAGAAGGATTACTGAACTAGTAGTCATATGACTTAGTTCTAGTCTATGTTCTGTCAAAGGTACTTAACCATACTTGATCTGTTTATATTTACATAACCATCAATAAGTTGCTTAACCATGTTAGATCTGTTTATATTTATAAATGGAAGTGTTGAACTATAAACTTCTAAAGTGAATTTAGCCTTCCTACCATGTGATTCAATGGCTCTAAGATCATTTTTTTCCATTAATAAAAGTATAGTCATAAAAGATATTTTAAAATATATGGTAAAATTTTCAAAAGTTCTTCTGAAGTTACAAAATACCATCCTCTTATAAATGATGTTTGAAAGTTTATATAGGTACTTTGACTTGTGACCGCACTGGTCCCTGAACAGTAGAGGCAAATTGAGCCATCCTAAAATGAGAGTTCCTGTGTTTTAGCATTTGAGGCTTAAGTAAACTCATAAGTTTACTTGTCGAAGTGACCAAATTCCTTTGTTCTGAAAACCTTTTTATGTCTTACTGTGACTGTTAAGTTTTTAGGAGAGATTTTTTTCTATAATCACATTGTACAATTTTCTGAGTCTAATCATGCATTCCTATAATCATCATTTATTCCACCTCATAAATCAGCTGACAATTTCCTCCTAACATTTCTGATTGCATTGACTGGTTGTAGTCACCCAGAGAGGCTTGGCATCAGTAGTAGTATTAGGTGGTCATAAATAATAGTTTGGGTCCTATGGAAATAATATTTATGATGAACAACTATGTTAACACAAACCGTGCTGTGATGTAGTCCTATAATAATAGTAGTAACGGCTGATATATATTAACTGCCTCCTCTGTGCTGTGTACAATACAGTACAGTATCCTCTTTCTGTTCATTATTTCATTTTCTCTGTATGAATTTGTTTAACAAATGAAGAAAGCTGGGGCCTCGAAACATCAAGTAGATGATCTAAAAAGTGACAGTCACTATTACTATCCTTGGAAGATTATCTTTTTACTTTTTGTGCTTTTATTCACTTTAAATTCTTAAAATATGAATCAGTTTTATAATCATTTTCTTTTAACAAGAAAATCTTGGTGGTTTTGCCATAGAAAAAAATTTTTTATGCTGTCAGACTTCTCAGTCTCTTTTATGGTTTCTGAGTTTTGTATCATTTTTTAGAAAGGATTGCCCACTTCAATATTTTTTAATCTTCCATGGTATCTTCAACTATCTTCATGGTTTCATTTTTTTATACTTAGAACTTTGCTTCATCCAGAATTTATTTTTATGTATGATGTGGTATTAGGGTCTCTTTTCTCCCAGGTGGCTACCTGGTTGTAGCAACACTATTGATTTACTACTCTTATCTTTTCTGCAGTGATTTAAAGGGCCATCCTTACACTAAATCTGCCCATTTTGAGGTTTTTGTTTTTGTTTTTGTTTTCATGAGCATTAATCATCAGTAATCATAGGCTCATACTTAGTGAATCTCACAGAATATCATTTGCAACACTCTTTCAGATAGAAGCAGGGAAATATTTGGCACATATATTTGGAAAGTAGAAAGGTGGTCATGTTTCCTCAGTAGCCCCTAGTTTGTAAGCCAGTGACTGAACAAAACTCAGGAATTGACAGGGTTAACAACACAAAGCACCTGACCCCTAGTTGTGTTCAACCTTGTTTGTACCTCTCAGGAACAGCCCTGGAGTAAAGAGGGTGGCTTTGCCTGGGAAATACTCCGCATCTTAGAATGAGTTTTCTTTCTGCTGCATGATAATATCACTGAAATACCTATGCCTTGAATCCAGGTACACACCCCTTGATTATGCTTTGCTTGGCGAGCGCCATGAAGTGATCCAGTTCCTGTTGGAGCACGGCGCCCTGTCCATCGCGGCCATACAAGACATCGCCGCCTTCAAAATACAAGCTGTCTACAAAGGGTACAAGGTCAGAAAAGCTTTCCGAGACCGAAAGAATCTCCTCATGAAGCATGAACAGTTGAGGAAAGATGCTGCTGCCAAGTAAGTATGGGCTATGGAGATTGTGTTCTCACAACTCAGGATCAGGGTGGATAGGATGACGTGGTGGGGCTGGCCAGGAGAGGGAATGATTTTGTTTTGATCCTCTCTCCACACGTCACCTTCCCTGTTCTGCTCGCCACTGTCTTCAGAGGACCAAGGCTGCCATGAAGGATGGAGGCCTCACCTCCACTGGTGGCCATTCCTCATAGATGTGTCTCTGATGTGCCAGCCCAAGTACCAACCACTGCCACCCCACCCATGGCAGGGAGTCAGGGTGGGATTGCTTCCTAGAATTAGCTACAAAGAGATAACTGGTCTTCTTGCCCTTCCTGCATTTTTTGAAAGAAATTTACATCAGTATCTAGTCTACTTTTATTAGACTAATTTAAGTCTAGTTTTGATTTGATTAAAGCAACCCTCTTGTATAAATAATTGGCTCTCTTCACCCATTCCTTAACAAATTTGTACTAAATATAGTACTATAGTCATCCCTAAATACAGTAATATAGTATCTACAGGGGATTGGTCCCAGGACTCCCTGTGATATCAAAATCCATGATACTCAAAACTATTATATAAAATGTCCTAGTATTTGTATATGACTTAGACATGTCCTTCTATCTACTTTTTTTTTTAATTTGTTTGTGGTACTGGGAGTTGAACTCAAGAGTATTCCACCTCTGAGCCACACCGCTCCCCCCGCTCTTTTCATTTTTTATTAGGAAATAGGTTCTTGCTAAGTTGATGAGGTTCTCACTAAGTTGATGAGGCTGGTTTCAAACCTGTAAACCTTCTGTCTCAGTCTCCCAATTATTGATATTACAGGCTTGTGCCACCACTCCCGGCCCCCTGTATACTTTAAATCATCTCTAGATGACTTATAATACCTAATACAATGTGAATAGTGTGCAAATAGTTATTATACTGTATTATATAGGGAATAATGCCAAGAAAAAAGTCTATACATGTTCAACATAGATGTGGGTTTTCCTAAATATTCTTGTAGTTGGTTGAATGTGGAGATGTAGAACTTGTAGATATTGGGGGGGTTGGCAACTATAAAGTACTTCATTCAAGAAATATTGACTGCTTGCTATACACACAAAACCTGTGGCTAGAGCCTGAGGAGAAAATGGTGACTAAAAGAGATGACCCTACTTCAAGGACTTTACATGTTTTTTCAACAATGATACCAAATGTACAAAATAGCCATTTATGCCTATTACACACAGCTATTATATCACATAAATGACTAACTGTACATTCTGCTCTGGTTTGTCACTTCTTTGATACTTGTAGTAGGAATATTTTAAAGATCAGAAGCATATTGCATTAGCAAATACAGATAGAAAAACCTCTGATGATGAAGATGTAGAAGATAGGCAGATTTTTTTTTTTTTTAAGACCTGGGAATTCAACCCAGGGTCTCATGCATACTAAGAATGCTCTACCACTAATATACACTCTCAACCCTGAATATAATTTTTTAAAACCCTTTTAAATAGAAACTGTGCTTGTGATAATATTTTTAAATTGACAGAATGAAAAAACTGCAGTGTTTTTTACTTTTTCTCAGAATCTTCCCTTTATTGGCTACCATTATTGGGAGTAAATAAGTTTCTAAATAGTTCAACCATCACTCCTACAGTTATGGTAGCATAGATCCCCAAGTGAAATTTTTAGAGAAAAAACTGATTTAACTTGTTTTAATTTTATTTCTTAAAATCTGAGTCAATGTTTAATTTTGCTTTAAGGAACAAAAGTCAGATTGCCGCTGCTGTATCATTGACTAAGGTGGCCCAGGCACGTCATGTCACCACAACGCACCTTTCCCATTTAATCATGTGAGGATGGCAGGGATCACCTTCCTTAAAGTGAGGATGTGAAAGGAACTTATTAAACTTGAAGTAAAGTGATATCTAATTTATGATAGAGAAATTGGAAGAGAGAAAAGTTGTAGTCATATTTTCTAAGGCAGATAATTTAGAAACTCCTATTTAAGAAATATCTATAATCCACTTAAAAGCACTTTATAACTCACACTGCACTCCCTATGTTGTTGCCAAAAGGAACATTACTATAATTTACCTGCCAAAGTGCAGAGTGCAACGTACACTTAAATAAGACCATGTTTATGTTTATCACCCATCTTCTGTGAAGCTTTCTTTTCACCAGGTCCTCATTTCCCCCTGTAATCTCAGGTCTCTTCTAATTTTCTGATTCTCCCTTCTCACATCTTTTATATTTATATACTTTTATAAGATTTATACTCCTATTGGTGTATTGTAATTATATATCATAGTGAGATCCAAAATGATAAAAATATACGTGCACACATCACTAGGTATATGTCTCTACATCCTACCCCACTTCCTGCTCTTTTGTCCCCGTAGATAGCATCATTTGAACTGTTTCCCTACTCCATTTTCCCTTTTCCTCACCTCGCCTCCATCCCTCAATCCCCTTCCACTATTCTCTGGTCTCTCTCCTCATTTATCTGAATTCCTTTTTGTTTCCTATTTTCTCTTAGCTTCCACACATGAGAGAAACTAGTTGTCCCTTGACTGAGACTGGCTGACCTCACTTAGCATAATAATCTCTAGTTCCATACACTTCCCTGCAAATTACATAATTTTGTTCTTCTTTGTGGCAGAGTATATATACTATACTTTTGTTACCCATACTATACTATACTTTTGTTACCCATTCATCTGTTGTGAATTGTGCTGCTCTAAACATGGATATACATGTATCACTACATAGTATTCTAACTAATTCTTTTGGAACAATACCAAAGAGTGACATAGCTGAGTCATATTGTCGTTCCATTTATAGTCTTTTGAGAAGCCTCTATACTGATCTCCATAGTGGTTGTACTAATTTACCATCCCACCAACACTGTATAAGAGTTCTTATTTTCCCACACCCTCTCCAGCATTCCTTATTGTTTGTATTCTTTTTTTTTTTTTTTTTTTTTTTTTTTTTTTTTTTTTTTTTTTTTTTTTTTCGGTACTGGGGATTGAACTCAGGGGCATTCTACCTCCGAGCTATACCCCCAGCCCTATTTTTTATTCTTTATTTTGAAACTGAGTCTCACTAAGTCGCGGAGTGCCTCACTAGGTAGCTAAGGCTGGCCGCGAACCCGGATCCTCCGGTCTCAGCCTCCCGAATGCTGGAATTACAAGCATGCACCACCATGCCCGGCTCCTTATTGTTTGTATTCTTGATGATTGCCATTCTGACTGGAGTTAGATGGAATCTCAGCATAGTTTTGCATTTCCCTGGTTGCTGATAATGTTGAACATTTTTTCATACATTTGTTAGCCACTTATATTTCTTCTTTGGAGAAGTGTCTATTCAGTTCAATTGCCCATTTTCAAATTGGGATATTTGATTTTGTTTTTTAAGTTCTTTATATATTCCTCATATTAGTCTTCTATCAGAGGAGTAGCTGGCAAAGATTTCCTCCCGTTCTGTAGGCTCTCTTCAGACTCTTGATTGTTTCCTTTGCTGTGCAGAAGCTTTTAAATTTGATGCCATCCCATTTGTTGATTCTTTGTTTTATTTCCTGAGCTTTGGGGGTCCTATTGAGGAAGTCTCTACAAGTAGTCATATGTTGAAAGAGTTGGTCCTGTTTTCTTCTAGTAATTGTAAAGTTTCTGGTCTAATTTCTAGGTCTTTTATCCACCTTGAGTTGATTTTTATGCAGGGTGAGAGATAAGGGTCTATTTTCATTCTTCTGCATATGGATGCCCAGTTTCCCCAACACCATTTGTTGAAAAGGCTTGTCTTTTCTCCAGCATATGTTTTTGGCACCTTTGTCAAAAAATCAACTGGCTATAATTGTATTTGTCTCTGTATCTTCTGTTCCACTGGTCTATGTGTCTGTTTTCATGCCAGTACCATGATGTTTTTGTTATAATAGCTCTATAGTGTAATTTGAAATCAGGTATTGTGATGCCTCTAGCATGGTTTTTATTGCTCAGAATCTTTTTGGTTATATCAGCTCCATACTGAAGCCAGCTCTATAGGCCACTTTTTTGCACATTCTATACAATTTTTCCATTAAAAATGTGCCTACTCTACATTCTAAATTAGAGCTGGGCATAGTGACACATGCCTGTATCCCAGTGACTCAGGAGGCTAAGGCAGAAGGATTATGAGTTCAAATTCAGCCTATGCAACTAAGTGAGACCCTGACTCAAAATAAAAAATAAAAATGGCTAGGGATGTAGCTCAGTGGTAGAGCCCTTTGGGTTCCATCCCTAGTACCACAAATTTAAATTAGAGCCAAGTATGGTGGTATGGGCCTGTATTCCCAGCAACTTGGGAGGCTGAGGTAGGGAATCACTTGAGGCCAGCTTGAACAACATAGCAAGACCCTGACTTGAAAAAAATGTTTTTAACTAGTTCATCTCTGTAGATACCCCCTCAATCTGTCTCACATCCTAACCTCCTAGAACTCCAATCCCATATCTTCAGTTGCCTCTTAGAGCATTTAGACTTTGCTTTCCTTTTGCCACTTGTCAACCTTCAGATCATTGATGTTCCCTTGTATGTGTCCTGTGGTCTGTGGTCACCATCACTTCAGACTCACTGTCTGTAACCTACAACAATCTCTCTCTTCTGGCCTGTGTTTCCTTGCTGTTGTTCTGCCACCACTGATTCTGTTAATTCCACCTTCGAAACATTCTTTTATGCCCTTGTGTTTTCATTCTTATGTCTCATCATTCTATATAGGTCATAATTCTTTTTTTTTTTTTTTTTTTTTTTTCAGTATTGAATTTAGGGGATTGAACTCAGGGGCTTTCTACCTCTGAGCTACACCCCCAGCCCTATTTTTTTTTTTAGTCTGTGTTTTGAAACAGGGTCTCAGTAAGTTGCAGAGGGCCTCACTAAGTAGCTGAGACTGGCTGTGAACCCAGGTCCTCCTGTCTCAGCCTCCCAAGTACTGGGATTACAAGCGTGCACCACCACGCCTGGCTAGGTCATCATTCTCGAATATCAGCCATGATGCTACATCAGACTCTCCAACATTTTACTTCCATTTAAATCTCCAAGTCTCATTTCTTTCCACTACCAGCACCCTCTCACACCCTCATATTGGATGTCTCTGTCATCCTGAACTCTCCTCAGTTCCCCACTTACCATCATCTATGGGACACCTGGCTTCTTTCTGGCTAGAACAAGATCAATGTCTCTTAGAATTATATAATCAAGTCAAGTTTTGGTCGCCAGTTCCACCCTTTTGATACATAAGTTCTTTCTACAAGAGGTTGCTCTGTGTTGAGTGACAAGGGACTCTGCACCTCCTGAGGCAGCGGATTTCATTAGTGGAGGCTTCTGCCTGGAAGAAGTTATTTTCTGCTCTTTGTCTTGAAGCTACCCCTTGAAGCCAAAAAGTCCAAATCATTTTCCGTAAACCAGCTTTCAAGTATTTAAAGAAAATGCTCATGACACTCCTTTTGACATTATAATCAACCTTTTGCAGCCTGCTTCCCTGGACATCTCCAATTATCAACACCTTTCTTCAGGTTGACCCATGTGTCTGACTTTAGTACTCACAAAGTCACTTGGCCCATGGAAATTGTTTCTGTGGATCTGCATGCCATCCCCCTTCTCAGAGCCTTCGCTTCTCATTAGTAGGATGAAAAGAAGGTTTTTTAAATCCAGGATGAGCTTTCAGGGCTCCATGAATGCCTTGAGATTATATGCAGCATTTTGTATGTCAGGAGTATATTCATTTCAGGGGAGAGGATTTATAATTTTTTAAAAATCTCATCCTCAAAGGGGGTCCACAAGTCACAAACAAGATTAAAAATTTTTTTGACTAAATGATTTCTGAGATCCTTCACTTATAAGTCTAAAGTCCTAAGACATACAACATTTTCCTATTCCCATGAGATGAGGTTAAAGATCAAATATTACTATGCCTGATATTCTGCAACAATGAAGAGACAGAAGCTGACAGACCCATAGGTGCCCCGCAACAGCAACTGAAAAGGTTACAGCTGAAGCTTTTCTGTCTCATGAGGTCATCAGCTTCCTCTCACTGGAATGTTCCAGCAGGAGTTGAATTATCATCTCTACAGGATGCTATAGAAGGATTTTTTTTTTTTTAATTATGTGAAGAACTGGTCTCTAAGATCTCTTCTGAGTAAAGATTCAGTGAAAGCTGGGTGGCAGGTCCTTGCTCATGCTCTGCCCTCTGCTTGGAATAATCTCTCACTCCCCTCTGCCTTCATTTTGACATTCTTCATTTGGAGCCCTTTTCACTCTCAGTTTAATTGGTGACTGTCTCCCACATCCTCCCATTGCTCTATGTAGATAGCTCTGTTTTAACACTCATCACACCTAGAACTTCCTATCTGCAGAAGTGTAGGGGCCTAATCCCCCCCCCCAACACTTGATTCTCCGTTCCTCAAGAGCAGGTTTTGTATGTCTTCAAATCCTTTACCCATCCAAAATGGAAGGGTTGGACCATTGGAATACTGCAGACCTGTGTAAGTGTACCACTTTATCTTGTTTGTCCTATTCAAGGAAGCAAACATGCTTATATATCACTTATCCTCACAATGTACTCTGGCATTTATATGTTTGTGCATTTGGTTTTCCAACTCCCTGCATATTGATCATGAACAAATTGCCATTTGATAAGTTTCTGGCAGTTCCTGTCATAAACACAAGAGCAAAGAGGTTCATACCCATAATGTACTTGAACATGAGACCACGATTCTCTCAACCTCTTAGACCTGAGCTGATTATAAGTCTTACCCCTACCAGATTCAGAGAATACTGGGAAGAGCAAGTGTTCAATACTGACAATCGTGCCACCTGGAAGATTTTTTTTTTTTTTTTTTACTTCAAACTGCATTAATTTTAGTTATAGTCATTAACTCAAGGCCTAATTATATATATATTTTTTATTTATTTATTTATTTTGTGGTACTGGGGATTGAACTCAGGGGCATTCTACCTCCAAGCTATACCACCAGCCCTATTTTTTATTCTTTATTTTGAAACCGAGTCTCACTAAGTTGCGGAGTGCCTCACTAAGTAGCTGAGGCTGGCCGCAAACCCGGATCCTCCGGTCTCAGCCTCCCGAATGCTGGGATTACAAGCGTGTGTCACCACGCCCGGCTCCTAATTATATATTCTGATAATTACATTATTTCTCCTGCTTCTGCTTAGTTCTACCAAAATGGAAAATCGCCCCCCTGTGAATCTCCTCCTCTCCAAAGTCTCTGGAAGCCAGACCCCCGTTGCTTTCTGGACTTCCTCACCATTCTAAAAGGCCACATCCTTTTTGTCATGCAGCTTCTTTTGTTGGAGACCCAGAAAGGTCTGTAGTGACAAAGTTTGCCTAAGAGCTGACTTCTTGGAATTACAGAGGGCTGTTTGATTTCCTAAAAGGAAGAAACGACTTCTCAGAGAGCAAAGTGTAATTTATCACCTCGGAGCCCCTTTAAATGACATTGAGATCCATGTGGATGCAAACCCAGACGACCCCACACGTGCGTCTGTCTAAGGAGCCAATATCGCGCTCTCAAAGCAGCTCTGTTGTCAGCTATATGAAGAGCAGCGCTCCCTCTCCCTGCCAGGAGTAAGCTATCAGGTTAATTAGCTGCACTCTGGCCACCCGGTGCTTCTACCTTCTTCTGAAAAGCAGCCTTCTCAGAGACAAACCACAGGAGTGGTACCTGCTAGCATCCATGTGGATTCTAGGCACTGAGGGTGACAGGCTATCCAGCTAGCCCATGGACAGCAGTGCAGCACACTCAGATGTCAGCAGTTGGCAGAGACGTAGCAAAACCAGAGTCACATAAAAAACACTAGAGACTAGAGCTGTGAGCAGTGAGCCTGACCCATCTGGCCATGTTCTCTGCCAGAGACTCAGTGGAAAACTATCAGATAAGCACACCTGGACTCCAGATCAGGGCCTTCTCCAGGCTGGAAGGAAGACCTTCAGAAGGGGAATTTAATAGACTGAAAATCAACCTTTTGATTTAAATCAATCAGTCAATATAGTGCAACCCAAATAGCTGTCTGATCTTCCCTGTCCCTTGAGATCTAAACAAACTTTGCTGTCAGGGGAGGTCTGAGTTCTACAACTGCTTCCACACCAGGTGTCTTAGCTCGGTAGTTTGTCGGGTTGCTTATAGAAAAGCCTGTATGAGCATGCATGGTAGACCTTACAAAAAGTTTGTGTTGCTGTGGAGCATCTTTTTTTTTTTTCAGTACTTGGGATTGAACCCGGGGCATTCTACCTCTGAGCTACACCCCCAGCCCTTTTTATTTATTGTTTTGAAACAAGGTTTCCCTAAGTTGCTAAGGGTCTCACTAAGTTGCTGAGGCAGGTCTTGAACCTGAGATCCTCCGGTCTCAACCTCCCAAGTACTGGGCTTACAGGCATGCACCACCATGCCCAACCAAGAATCACATTTCTTATCTCTCACTAGGTAGTTAACAGTTCACATTAGGCTCTCCTATTCTCTTAAAAACTTGCTACTCAAGGCTTGGTCAGAGGACCAGCCACACCTGTCACCTGGGTGCTTGTGGGAAATACAAAACCTGAGTCCATCCCCAGATTTGCTAAATCAAAATCCAAGATCCCAGGTGATTGGACCCATTAAAACATGAGGAGCAGGGGCTGGACAATTTTCTTTACTATCGCCTCACCATAGGAGGATTCCTCTGCCATGGCCCTTTCTCTGCCCTTTCTCTCATCTTCTCTCACTTCTCTCTTGTCCTCCCACCCCCATGTCTTTTCACCTCTTCCCTCTCTGTCAGGAGCTTCTAACAAATTTGTCTCATGTGAGTGATGCATGCATATATATGAATGTATCACTTTGAATCTCACTATGATTTATAATTACAATGCACCAGTAAAATTATTTGTACAGAATTGTCTCATGCACAGCAGCCCTGTTCTCTGGCACACCTCGGAGCTGGTTACCGCCTGAGCCCCAAACATCTCCCCATCTACCAAACCTCAGTCTTGTTCCCACTCTTACCGTGTGGGAACAAGTCCCACAAGTCCCCTCCAAGAGTGTCTCTGATACCAGCCACCTATTGGCAAAAAACAACCTCTCCATCTCATTAAAAATTACCAGCTGGGCATGGTGGTGCACACCTGTATCCCAGTTCTTGAGAGGCTGGGACAGGAAGATTGCAGGTTCAAGTGCAGCCTCAGCAATACAGCGAGACTCTCAGCAACCTAGAGAGACCCTATTTCAAGACAAAAAATAAAAAAGCACTGGAGTGTAGCTTGGAGGTAGAATGTCCCTGGGTTCAATCCCAAGTAACACACACACACACTCCCAAATTTTGTAACCACAGCTGGCTTCCAAACAAACCCGTAAGTCAAGTCAGGATTCTGATCTATCATAGAAATGTTAGACCTGGTAAAACTGAGTCTCTGACAGGAGAGTGGGGCATGCCAGGTCATTTGGTGGTTATTGGCAGAAGCAGGACTAGACAAGTTCTTTCGCTTCCCAGCACAGGTTCTCCCCCCACACCCCAACCTCTCTACATTAAATAGAACCTGTAAGTAGAAACCAGATTCTGTCCCTAAGCAGTAACAACCATCTGGGAAGCAGATGAAACCGGGTGCCTGCTGTGTGCCCAAAGCATTTAATCATTAGCTGAGCGTAGTGGCACATGGCTATAATTCCTGTACTTTGGAGGCTGAGATAGGAGTATCGCAGGTTTGAGGACAATCTCAGCAAGTAGTGAGACTCTCATCAACCTAGTGGGACCCTGTTTCCAAATAAGAAATAAAATTGGGTAGGGAGTGTGGGAGGGTAGCTTGAAGGTAGAATGCCTCTGGGTTCAATCTCCAATAACACACACACACACACACACACACACACACACACACACACACACACACACACAAATCAGAAGCAGCAAAATAGATTTGGTTTTTCCCACCTTTGCCCAAACTCCTCCTTCAGTCTGAAATCTTCATTCCCACCTCTCTACCTGGCAGCCTCCTACACATCTCCCAGGACCAATAACTGGGATGATCTTCTTGGTTCCTCCAAAGAAAATTTATTGCCATCTCTTCTGTGCAGGCAACTGTTGTAACATTTCTTCCATGACAGGTTAGGTCTCTGGTCTCTGTTTTCTTAGCTATCCCTTCTAGGTAGGTGGAAAGTTCCTCAAAGGATCTAAACCCTGTAGTCCTTATCCTGTACCCTCAGAAAATATTGGTTTTATTTCCTTCTGTCTTGCCCTTGGCAATCTCTACCAGTTAGTGGCAGTGGTCAAACAACTTGGCCTTTGCTCAGCCCCTTCATCCTAAAGCTCCTCACCACTTTCTTGCCTGCTTTGCCTTTCTGAGCTACCTTGAACCCATCTGCTTCATCCTGCTACTCATTTCTAGGCCTGATCTCTCCTGCCTCAATCTAGAAAGGGTTATAGCTTCACCACCAGCTACTTGTGTATGACTATTTGAAAATCATCCCACCTTCTGGGCTCGTCTGCGAAAGGAGTGGGTCTGATTTCTTAGCTAGAGCCCTCCGTGGCAGTACAGCAGCTCATAGGTATGTTTTAACCCACTGTGTGGTGCTTTGTAAGTGATTAGTTTTTCACATAATCATTCAAATTTGCCGAGGATCTTTTTCCAATAAATAGAGTGGATTTGAGGTTATCCCTATGATTGTCATCCTCTGTTGCATTCTCCTGTGCTTTCTGGAACAGGAATAAAGGGGTGGAGTTTCAGGTAGCTCCAGGGATCATGCACATGCGTGAGCCCTTTCCACCCCCCAGCCCCCTTGGCATTGTGTTGTCTCACACAATGAAGTAGCCTGGTTATCTGTCATGTGTCCACAGTGCAAGACCGATCTATAAGATTTCCTTAGGCTGCGTCACCCTTTGAGCTATAAGGTCTGGTATAAGGTTGGGTATCTGAAGAAGACTGTGCCTGGGAAACCCTTCCTGGGCTGCACTAGCTCATCTGAAACCCTAAGTCCACTCAGGGATGTGTGAGCAGGTGACCCTCTTAACCTCTCCCTCTTCTTCCACCTTTGCTTTCAGAAAGCGGGAGGAAGAAAACAAGCGAAAAGAGGCAGAACAGCAGAAAGGACGACTGAGCCCAGATTACAGCAGACCCCGTGCCCTTCCTTGTCTGCCTGGCCCCCAAAACCAGCCTAGAGGGAAGAGTGGGAGCCCCAGTAAACAGCCTCTTGTGTGCCATGTGGCCCAGGATCTTGAGCTGAGGGATGGCAGAGAGTCCCCAGGCAGGGCTCCAGGCAGAGCCTCCCCGAAGGAGCAGCACATTTCCTCTGACCTGCAGGAAGCAGACTCCAGAAAACCAAATGGTGGGTGTGGGAACTTTATCTGATGCCAACTGAGAGAGAGAGAGGGAGGTAGGGAGGAAGGGAGGGAGGAGGGGGAGTAGGGAGAGGGGGCGGGAGAGAGGAAAGAAGAGGGAGAAAAGAGAGAAAGCATGTGTGTTACTGGGGATTGAATTCAGGGACATTCTACCCCTGAGCTATACCCCCAGCCATATTTATTATTTCTATTTTGAAGCAAGATCTCACTAAATTACCACATGATGGCCTCAAACCTGTGATCCTTATGTCTCAGCCTCTCAACTACTGGGATTATAAACCTGCACCACTGTGTCCGGCTCTGTGGATTTTTTTTTTTTTTTTTTTTCAGTACTGGGGATTGAACTCAGGGGCATTCTACCTCTGAGCTATACCCCCAGCCCTATTTTTCTATTCTTTATTTTGAAACAGGATCTCCCTAAGTTGCAGAGGGCCTCACTAAGTAGCTGAGGCTGGCTGCAAACCCAGATTCTCTGGTCTCAGCCTCCCAAATGCTGGGATTACAAGTGTGCGCCACCAAGCCCGGCTCTGTGGGTTCTTTTGATTGATGTATTTAGACCATTTACGTTTAAGGCAATTATTATAATTGTTAGCACTGAAGTCTGCTGTTTTATAATTTGTTTTCTATTTGTTTCCTGTGGTTCTCAGTCCCTGGTTTCTCTTTTCTTGCCTTTCTGTGGGTTACTAGAACATTTTTTAGGATTCCATTTTTACTGATTTATAGTGTTTTTAGTTTTTCTCTTTCTGTAATTCTCATAATCGTGGCTCTGGGTATTACAGTGCAAGTATGTGACTTGTTATAGTCAACATTTTCCACTGAGTGAAATGTTGAAACTTCCATTTAGGTAGCTTTACCTTCCCCACCTTTAGAAATCATTGCCTAGGGATCTGGTGGCATTATAATTTTTATTCCGGTCATCAAATCCAGAGGAAACCAGGCACACACTTCTAAGAATTCTCTCCCAGTGGAGTCACACAAAACACATTTAATTCCTTCAGCAATAAACTATAATAACCAGGTAGACAATCTTTTGTCTAAATGAAAAGTTTGCCCAAAGTAAGCCTAAGGCTGCAAGATTTTTAAGCACATTGAATCACACTTTATGTTAGGGAATAGTGGGAAACCTCCCAAAATCCAAGTGCAAATATCAACATAGTGAAAAAGGCAAAAATGTTTTAGTATTATTATGAAAATAGTTCTGAACTTGTGGGCCCTCAGAAAGGGCCTCTGGGACTTCATGTTTACTTAATTCAGGCCTTAGACAACTCATTCTCTTTCTCTGGACCTCAATTTCCTTGCTGTGGAATTTGTATACTCTCTTCCCTGAAAGGTAATTGTAGGTAGAAATAAAATAGCATAGAGTACTTGTTATAGCCCGTGACCCATAATAGGTATTTAGTAACTACTGTTATTTAGTTGTACTGATAATCTAGCCAAAAACTTCTATGTAAAAGCATAAATAAATGACTGTAAACATTTCTTGAATATAATGCCATAATCTATCTACAGTGACAGTGTCAACTGTGGAATCCCTAAGGAGAGTGTGTTTTGTTACATAATCATTCACTTATTTTTTTCAACCAGCATTAATTAAGATCCCATGATGTGACCGCCATGTTGAATTTTCTTGAGTTCTTTCTTAGCTTACAACCTTTGTCATCACATTCTCTCCACCCTCCGTGTGGATACAAAGCGGTTCTTGTTTTTCAGATCTGAGGGTGAATGCTCCTTCTGCAGCCATTTTCCTGCACTGTGCTCCCACACACACTTCTCCTATACCTTCCTATTACAAAGATCATCACCTCTTATTAATACTGGTTTGTCTATTTTTCCACCAGGCCACAAGATCTGTAAGAGCAGGTCTTTTGAATTACCTACTGCTGTGTAACACACCACACTAAAACTAAGTGGCTCCGAGGAAGAATTTATTATTTCTCATGATTCTGTGGTTTGGTTGGGCATTTCCTCCACTGGTTCTACCTGGCCTCACTCATATGGCTACATCAGGTGGAGAGTCAGTTACATTGCATGAGCCAAAATAGGCTGACTTGACTGGCAGTTGACACTGCTCTGAGCTGGGATTCCTTGACTCTGTTACATGGCCTACCATCTTCCAGCAGGCTGGACTGCATAGTGATCTTAGGTAGCATTCTCAGAAAGCAAAGGTAGTAGCTACAAGGCCTCTCGAGAAATAGACTCTAGAATTTGCATGCCACATTCTATTGAGCAAAGCAAGCACGAGACCATCCCAGATGAAACAATGTGGAGAAATTGACTCTACCTTTTCGCACATTGAGATGGAAGGAATTCTTTACCATCAATCTATCACAGTTCCTTTATGGTAATAGATTATTCACATGTCTCCTAGATGCAAGTATTCTTACCCTTATCTCAGGACTCCCATATCAGCCCAATTATCACCTCAAGCTTAAAGTCCAGATGTGGTTCAGGTTCCCCAGGTGGGTATCTTCCAACTCAGCAAGGAGTCAACCAAAAGTACACATTATCAGTGCCCTAGATGCCTAGCAAGTCACAATGAGACAGGAGCAAAATAGCCACAGTAGACACTCCTGTTCCAGACAGGGGTGGAACAGGAGACACATGGCAGCCACCAGTCCAAAGCACTTCTGAAAGTCAGCTGGTCACATATTACCAGACCTTTCCTCTGGAGAATGGAATGACAGACTGTTCCTTAGCTAAGGTTTTGCTTTACTCCTGTATGACTTGCAATTGTATTGTCTTTAGTTGTTGGCTCCACTACCCGAATTCTTGGCTCTTCTTTTGAGAAGTTCTTCCTTTTCCATAAGAAATGGACCAGATTTGCAGCCGAATAGCTTTCTGAGCTTCCTTTGAAAGAGTCACTCCATGTTCCAAAAAATGGCATCCATAATTATTTTTCAAACAGATTTCTCTTAAGTGTTTTTTTGTTGTTGTTGTTTTGTTTGTTTTGCAGTACTGGGGATTGAACCCAGGGGCATTCTACCTCTGAGCTACACCCCCAGCCCTATTTTTTTTTTTTTTTTTAATTCTTTATTTTGAAACAAGGTCTCACTAAGTTGCGGAGGGCCTCACTAAGTAGCTGAAGCGGGCCGCGAACCAGGATCCTCCAGTTTCAGCCTCCCAAGTACTGGGATTACAAGTGTGTGCCACCACACCCAGCTTCTCTTAAGTTTGAGTGGCTTAGACTTCTGTTGGAAAATGCCCTTGAGATTCTTGGAAATTCTTTTATCTAACTGAGAGGGCATACTTTTGAGGACTTAATAAAGGGTTGCACAGCCATACTCTTGATTTGATCTTTTTCCTGAGGCCTTATCTCATTATGAGACTCTGGCTGGCTGGAAAATATAAAACATGTTAAATAGTTTGCTTTTCTAATGCAGCACATTCTGAATCTTTCTATTTCCTTTAAATTCTGCTTGTAAACCGGGAAGTTCATTCTTTATTTCTTGCTCCCCACATCTTGTCATCTGCAGCTTAAAAAGCAGTTGATATTTTCTTCAAGATTCTACCAAGATATTTCCTGAGCCACATCTACAAGTTCATTAGGTATATCTTCTATTTTTACATTACTGCTGGTGACAGTCTTGCTGGTCATTCTGCCCATGAATAACAGGTTCACCTGCCCAAGACTCTAGTAGTGGTTTCCTCTCTGCTCTTCCAGCTTCACTAACAGTCCCTTGGTTGCCTTCCCCACTTCTGCTCACCAGCCAGTTCCAAAGTCAATGCCAGGGATTTCATTAGGACAATACCTCTTCTTTAGGTATCAGTTTCTGTGTTGGGTCTCTTGTGGCACAACAAATCACCCCTAAAACTAAGTAGCCTAACAGAGCAATGACTTATTGCTTCTCAGAGTTCTGTGGGTTAGCTGAGCAGGTCCTCTGCTGTGTTTGCTTCCATGAGGAATTCTGGTATATCACTCTTGAGACCCGTTTTTATGTTAACATCTCTTGTGGATTAAGAATAAATAAATAAACTGGGCGTGGTGGCACACGCTTGTAATCCCAGCATTCGGGAGGCTGAGACTGGAGGATCCGGGTTTGAGGCCAGCCTCAGCTACCTAGTGAGGCACTCCACAACTTAGTGAGACCCAGTTTCAAAATAAAGAATAAAAAATAGGGCTGGGGGTATAGCTCGGAGGTAGAACGCCCCTGAGTTCAATCCCTAGTACCGCAAAAAAAAAAAAAAGGAATAAATACCAAATCCACATAAGGTACAGGACTTTGGACTCAAATTCTCAGGGGAGACTGTACCTGATCCAGAATCTAGGCTGAAACAAACTTCCTTGTCCTCTCCCAGTGCTGGCAAACAGACTTTTGATCTCGATCATCATTTCCCAAAGGTAAATCCCTTCAAGAGCTTTGGCTTTAGGCAGGGTTCTTGTTGTCATTAACATTCCTCTTGCAAGGCCTCATTTTCTCTTCTTAACTGGATGGTAGTTAAAACACTGTGAGATTTAATAAGACCATCCGTGCCTACTCCACCAGTACTGCCTACCTGACAGTGGCTGACTCAGCTCACACACCAATTGCTCTGACTTTCTGTTTTTTCTTTGTTTTCAGCCTCCTGGGACTTCCCTTGTTTTCTGGAAGGCATGGCAGTGCCTTCACAAGGATGTTCACTGTATTTTAGTCAGCAGTTCTTGGTACTGGCAGAGTGAAGGTTTTCACATTATCTTGTCTATCATATTGCCAGAAAGAGAATTGAACTGTTTTTTCTTAGTCATAATTGCCACTGTCATGGTGATGCTTTAGGGCAGGTCTGAATATTTTATGTGAACAAGTGAACAGAATTGCCCTACTATGCAAGTTTTGTGCAATTAAATTTCTTCCCCTTTCTGTCTCTCCAAGAAGCATCCAGGGAACATTCCGATGGCCACTCTGCTTGTGTCCATATCAGACCCAGTGAAGACAGCAATGGAGCCCGGAGTTTGGGACTCTCCCCCGTTGAGAAGTCCAGAGGCAAGACAGTCGGTGAGCAGCGGTGTGAGAAGGGGAGAGGCCAGTTGAAGCAGCCCTCCTCCATCAGGGCGGCCAGGCCTGATGAGAGAGGAGAGGTCCCCAGCTGTACAGCTGCAAGCCCTCCACAGCAGGACGGCCACCGGAAGCCCCACAGGCAGCATGATGCAGCGCCCAAGGCCAGAAGTGTGCCCCAGAAAAGACGTACCCAAGAGCTCAGAGAAAGGTGCTCCCCAGCTGGTTCTAGTCGGCCTGGCAGTGCCAAGGCGGAGGTAGTCCACGCCAGGCAAAATCCTCTTCACCATCGCACGCCAAGAAACAAAGTGACACAGGACAAGCTCCCAGCAGGGATCTGTTCAGATTTACCACAGAGCACAGAGGAGATGAGGTCAGGAGTCAGGAAACCGGGGGCATCTACACTGTCCGAGGACGTTCAGGTGTCTTGGGAGACTGATCCAGCACCTGGTCGCCTCTCTGCACCGAATGTGAACATTGACCTTCTCCCCGTAGAGCTCCGACTGCAGATAATCCAGAGAGAAAGAAGTAGGAAAGCGCTGTTTCGCAGGAAGAACAAGGCAGCGACCATCATCCAGCAGGCCTGGCGAAGGTAGGAAGTTGGGGCTGTGGCCTCTTGGTTCTCTGGTTGTTCCTGATTCTCCTGACACTTCCTGAGCTCTTCAGTGTTTCCCAGTGAGTTACATGCAGTAGCATGACAAGGTCAGTGTTACAGAGCCTGCCTGTGAAGTTCACGCTTACACATCCTAGTAATTACACTATACAAGGTATATGAAAGATGTTTTCTGCCCGGAAAGATAGGAAAGTGCCCAGGATGGCATGGTGTGATAAAGGAAAAAAACCCTGGTTGTACTCATGAAGCTTCAGTTTTCAGTGCAGCCCTAACATGTTATCTTTTGGCCAGTCACTTGGTCACCCTGACCCTCAGTTTCCTCATCTGTAAAGCAGGATCTAATAGTTGTTGCATCTGTCCTGTTTACGGCAGGTTGCCGGAATGAGATCATGTGTATTTTGTAAACCCAAGCTCTAAGCACTTCACACATATGGTATTTTGTATTTCTTCTTTTTATGTCTTTACTACCCAGGAACTGGCCACAGTCCAAATACCTACACCAAGGCCTGAATATAGTGGATTAAGTGTCTGAAATTCACTATATAAATCTATCTATGTATCTACCATGCTCAAATGTGGGTTAGGCACAGGGAGCTGGGGTAGAGGCTGTGGTAAAAGACTGGGAGAATGTCTCAGTATGGTAGAGGCAGGCACCTCTCTAGAGGAATGCAGTAAATCCACATTAGGCCTTCCAGTGACAACAGTGCCCAGGGAAGGGCCGGGCCTCTCGATGATTGGTGGGAATTCTGTGGCCTTCATCTCTGAGGAAAGATTGATTGATGGGTACGAGCAAGAGAATCAGTGAAGGCCCAGATGTGCCAGGTATCAAGGCCCTAGAGAAAACAAGAGGCCGAGAGAACACTGATGTTGGCAGAGAGAAAAGAGCAAGATAGGTTTCAGGAGTCCAGGGAGAGGCCACTGGGAACATCATGGTAAAGGCTCTTAACCCAGAGCCCAGTGACCTGGTGTGTGCTTGCACAGCCTTTGAACAACGTGCCCTCCTGTCTTTCACACACATGTGAGCTCTCAGTCACATCAGGAGGCCATCATGACAAGGATCAGTAGTCCCAATTTTTCAGATGAGTAAACCACTCGGAAGAAGTGTCTTTGTGCTGCAGATCCAGCACTGAGCCCTGGTCTGATTCATGCCCAAGGGCGTTTCTCTTACATTACTGAAGTAAGTTTTCTTGGTGATCAAGATAATGGCAAGAGAGGCTGGCCTCTTGCTCCTTACCTGAGAATAGGCTAGGGAAGAAGGGCTGCCTGTATGGTGCACGCGCGCGCGCGCACACACACACACACACACACACACACACACACACACACACACAGAGGGGGCGAGCCTGGAGGAGGGTGATCCTGCTGTTACTACCAATAGTTCATATTTATTGGCCACTTGTGCCAGGCACTGTTCAAAGCAGTTTTATAAGAGCCAGACATCATGGTGGTACATGTCTGTAATCCCAGTACCTAGGAAGCTGATCGCAGGTTTGAGGCACCCTCAGCAATTTAGCAAGACTTAAAAAAAAATATTTAAAATGGGGCTGGGGGTGTAGCTCAGAAGTAGAGTGCCCTTGGGTTCAATCCCTAGTCCCCCCTCCCCCCTAAAAAAGTAGTTTTATAGGTATTAATTTTATCTTCACAATAACCCTCTGAGGTAGCTACTGCTCTTGTCCCCGTCCCACAGATGAGGAAACTGAAGCACAAAGAGGTTAATCAGCTTCCCAACAACACAGAGCTAGTAGGTGCCAACGCTGGCTTTGAGCCCCCATCTTCCTCTGAAGCTGCATTTGGGAATGGCCACTGCCCCCCTCCTGCCCCCTCAGCAAGTTATGCCAGCACACGTGCTGGCTACCACCCAGAGGAACTTTCTGTTAAGCATTTTGGCTGAAACCTGGGATCTAAACAAGTGTGCAAGGTTTACCTTGTCAGGCCCCGCAGCTGCTCCCTCATGAAATGCCTCCCTCTCAGACCGCCTGTTCCCTGACTCCTTTGAAGAGGCAGAAGCTGGCAGGTCCTGTCAGCAAGTGTCCAGAGTAGCAAATGAGGCTTTGGTCGTTCCCCCAAGAACAGTGGGCTCTCAGTCCCCTGCACACCCATCTGGGAAGGCAATTACCCAGCCCTTCTGGCCGCACCATTGTGCGCTTCTGAGGCCTGGGGCATCGACTCGCAAAGGGCCTCTAGGGCCACACCTGGTGGAGGGCCACACCTGGTGATAGTAAAAACACTCACGGATTCGGTTATATGCTGTCTTCTCCATTCCAACTACTGGAGCCCAAAATGCTGTCCAGAAACCGTGTGTCGGATACGAAACGTAAGGAGCAGGGAGGGATGGGGTAGGGGACAGGGCTCAACTCAATAGATGCAAACTATCTTTGTAGGGGACAGGATGAGGATGGAGAAAGAGCTAGAAAACAGGCAGGAATGAGAAAGCACAGTGAACCCTGGGCCTCAAGGTACGAGACAGTCTTAAAATTAAGTGTGATGATCACAGGTTCGAGGGCAGTCTCAGCAATGTAGCGAGACCCTATTTCAAAACAAAAAAGTAAAAAGAGCTGGGGGTATAGCTCAGAAGTAGAAAGACTCTGGCTTCAATCCCCAGTACCACAAATAAATAATAAAAAATAAAAATTGAAACCAGAAACTGGACTGAGAAGCTGCCGTGTAAAGCACTTCATTTTCTACCAAAACGTGGAAGCCACCTTCCTGCCAGCTCTCTCCAGCTTGTGCTGAGCTAAATGAACAAGGAAAGGCTCGACTATAAGGAGAGTCCTGAGCCCAGGGCTGAAAGGGACCATTGGTATGTTAGGATTCCCCACAAACCAGGAGCATGTGTTCTCCTGGAGATGGGAGAATGACCATGGCGTTCCCTGGCCACCAGTGACCAGGGGGCAGCTGTTGGCCAGGGCCTGGGCTTCCCAGCGAGTTCTCTGCCCACCAGACACTTAGCATTCTAGCAGAAATTGAACCAGTACTGCCCTGTCACCCAGCCTTTCTCTTAAAGGCTGGCTTTTTAGAAAGGTGGCACATGTTCCAGTTGAGAATGTCATGGCTTGTCACTGCAGGAAAAGACAGGAATCCTGTAGGTTGACTGGAATCCATCCTTGAGTAAGGTGCGAAAGGCTGCAACAAGCAAGTTTTTAGCAGACCTGAGATTATTTCCTGTTTGGCGTGTGGTAACATCAGGCCTGGAGCTTGTTGCGGTAGACTCGCAGTTGTGAGTACAGCTAGATGGACACGGATTGGAGGGCTCAAGGCAGTCATGTGCAGTAGGTCCAGGAGTGCATGTGGGATAGAAACCATCACCTAAACCCTACACGTCATCTCCCTGCTCCAAGCTCCACTCCCCAGCAGAATGATCATAGTAGTTTTTACCTTTGCCACCCGTGTGTTACTGAGGATTGAACCCAGAGACATTCTACCTCTAAGATATACTCACAGCCTTCCACACATTTGTTTTGAAACAGGGTCTCCTTAGGTTGCTGACTCACCATATTGCTAAGGCTGGTCTCGAACCTGCAATCTTCCTAACTCAGCCTCCCAACTACTGGGATTACAGATGTACACCACTCATCTTAAAATCATCTGTGGGTCTCCATCGTGTATGGGAAACAGCTCTCGGGCCAGACGATACTGGGTCTAAATGTTGGTTTCTCTGGGCTCTGTGTCTTTAAGTCACTCAGGCTTTCTGACCTCCTGAGGCCTGCCTCACAGGGACCTAATCACAGGGGAATGCCTGGAGTACCACAGGCCTTCAGAAAATGTCAGCTCCTTCCCTCAGGTACACATCTCTGCTCATGCTGATTCTGCTGTTCAGGGTGCCCTCCTCTGCCAGGCAAGCTCCTTTCTTTAAAACAGTCCCATAAATAGCAGCCTTGGAAAGCCTACCATACCACCGCCACATCAGTCCCACTTGTTCCCACTCGAGGCCGCTCCTGGCTCTCCTGCTTCTCACGCAGCACTTAGTGGCTTCCACCTCAGCCAGTCTCATTTGATTCCCTTCAACTTGCTGCCTCTGAAATGAGGAATGGATCTTGAATGAACCTCCCAGGAGCTCAGTAGATAGGACTTTTGTAGCTTTTAGGCGCCGGAAGGCTTTAGTGTTCTCATTACTGTGATGGTAAAGCCTCTCCTCTTCTCTGGCCCTACCAGTTATCGGCTCCGGAAGCACCTGTCCCAGCTTCTGCACAGGAAGCAGTTGGGAGCTGGAGATGGGCACAGATGGAGCCGAGAATGTGCAGCGCTGCTCCTCCAGGTTTGGAGGAAGGAAGTGGAACGAAAGCTCCCAAAGACTGCCGTAGTAAGCAGGGCCCCGAAGGCCCCCTCCAAGAGTGTCACAGGCACAAAGCCCACCAGTCAGTCAGTGCTCAAGCAAATCTACGGTAAATGTTCTTCCAGAGACTTTCTAGTTTAGTCACCCCCAGACAATGCCACACCCAAATCCAAAATTGGACATAATTACATTGGGCAAGCCTCCTTCAGATTTAAAAAACAAACCTTATTCTAAGCACAGAATTCTCAGCATCCCGTTTAACGCCTCTTTTCCAACTGGGGGTCAGAATTGGTTTCATTAGGCCTTCTAGTATCTCAGCCAAGAGCCTTCCAACCAAGATTCTCCAGTGGGCTCCATTACTGAAATCCTCACCATCTGAACCCTCCGCCTGCTTGGGCATCTCCCACTTTGTTACCCTTCTGGACAACTCTAGACTCAGGCCCCTTTCCTTCTTTCACATTGACCTTTTCCTGTGCTGGGGTACAACAGGGTTACTCATCTCCAGAAACACTTGATAACCACCCACCTTAGTAAATACTTGTTTAGCAGCACATGAATTATAAATTCAACCATTTTCAGCTCTGGAAAGAGCTCATCCAAATAAATTCATTGGAGATCAAATCTGGCTAGCTCCCCAACAAAAAAGTAGAATCCAGACACCTTTAGGTTGATCACCTGCAGTTCAGGTAGGAAAATCTCAGGACTCTGCTCTGGACCTACATGGAACAGGCAGAGCCTGCTTAATTCAACATGTCAGTTCTCAAAAAGTTTCAAATTCTGAAACATTTCAGATTTGGAAATTCGGGGACTAGGGATACCCTCCCCCAATCTGAAGTCTCCAAAATCTAAGACATGTACATCTGCTCCCACCTATTTCAGATAAAGGGTTACTCAACCTATATCCCCATACTATACCTAATTTATACTGGCAGATACCTGCAAGTTCAAGCCTTTGCCTCAATAAAGCATCCAATGGTGGCACATACCTGCAATCCCAGTACTTGGGAGGCTAAGACAGAAAGATCACAGGTTCAAGGACAGCCTGAGCAAGTAGCAAGACTCATCAATCTAGCAAGACCTTTTTTCAAAATGAAAATAAAATAGGGCTGGGGGTGTAGCTTAGAGGTAGAACGCCCTGTGTCCAATCCCCAGTACCACACATTCAGATCTTGGTCAGACCACAACTGTCAATGGTCAAAGATGGATGATTGTTGTTGATTTCAGGTTGTTCTCTTGAAGGGAAAGCACATCATCCCACAAGACCTTCAAAAGCCCCTCCTGCACTGCAGCTCAACTCAGGTAAGGCAAACACTGCACCAGCAAAGCAGGTGGGGAGAGAACATGGGAAGTTTTCCTTTTTAGTTTAATTCCCAAATGTGGAGGCCATTAGGACAGATACACCAAGAGCTTTCCAGTGGTCAATTGATTGCATGTTCTTTTGAATACTTCCATTGGATTATTGCAGTCAACACCTGTCTCCATAAGAGGCAAGTTATTTTCACAACTAAAAGCTATCATTGTTAACATTACCTTCAGTAGAAACAAGTGATAGCTATTCTTGATTAGTTTTATATAATTGTTCAGAGATGAAAATACTGTATTTCTTCAAAGGAATGGTGGGAATCCTTGTCCCATTTTGGTGTCACAGTAAGATCCCCATCTTCTTACCAAAGATGGGAAGAAAACCATGAACATAACGCCCATAGCACATTCTGCCCAGGCTCGAAACAGTACACGTTCACTCCCAGGCAGTGTCCTCACAGCGCAAGGTGAGTTTTACGGAGGGCCCCTTATTTCATGCCAGCATCAACAGTGGATGATAAGTTCAGCGCTGTCAGCAGCTAATGCCAGGTCCAGTGCATCTCACAGGTGGCTATGGCAACACACAGTCCCACCCCACCCACGCAGCCACCCGCAGGAACAGAGTGCAGCTGGGAGGGTGAACAATGACTGTCAGCATGAACTTTAGCGCTCATTTAGTTTTTGACGGGGGGCGGGTGGGGGGCCGTAATTACTGCCAAGTCTTTAATAAGAGTTGGGTAGCACAGGTAGGCTGATGAGAGAAGTGGTGCACGGGAGAGTTAACAACATTCACAGGAATCAAGTCCCACAATTCTATGTAAAAAGACCTTCCTTATGCTTCAATGAAGAGTATTTAAAAAACAACTGCCAGAGAACTGTCATTTAGACATATATTCATATAAATTAACCAGATATTTAACTGTCTTAAGAGAAAAGCAAATCCAGTACTACTAGAAATCCTTAAACATAAGGTTAAGTTTAGCAACATGATTTTAGTAAGGCTGGGCGTGGTGGTGCACTTTGATAACATCAGTATTTGGGAGGTGGAGACAGGAGAATCACATGTTTGGGGCCAATGTGTGGTAACTTAGTGAGACCTTATTTCAAAATAAAAAGGGCTGAGGGTTTAGCACAGAGGTAGAACCTCCCTGAGTCTAATCCCCAGTACCACAAAAAAAGAAAAAAAGATTGTTGCAGTTATAAAACCAAGAGAAAAAGGCTTGGTTACTTTTTTGTGTGTGTGTGGTACTGGGGATTGAACTACAGGCAGACCAAAGAGCAAAACACCTGTCCCATCCCAAACCAGGTTCTCTTGGAAGAGATGTCCCATATCCTTGAGATGAGGAAAAATGTAAGGTTAATAAGTCATCCTGCAGCCAGGCAGGATTACAGGTGGTGGCGCACACCTGTAATCCCAGGACTTAGGAGGCTGAGACAGGAGGAATGCAGGTTCAGAACAGCCTCGGCAAATAACGAGACTCTCATCAACCTAGTGAGACCCCATTCAAAATAAAAATAAAATAAGGCTGGGGCAGTAGGTAGAATGCCCCTGGGTTCAGTCCCCAGTCACATATATACACATACATACAAAAAAAGAAAGAAAAGAGAAGACAGACAGACCAGTAAGTCATCCTGCCTCTAGAGTAACTGACTCATTAGTTTACTTGGCTCCAGGGATAGCTCAAACCTAAATCCCTTTTCCTTACCACAAATCAACTCTTCAGTGTTAAAATAACCTGAATATCTATATGCTATTTGTTTTTTTAACAGTGAGCAACTTGCAGTGTATACATCTCCTTGAGAACAGTGGAAGATCAAAGAACTTTTCTTATAACCTGCAATCACCTGATACTCAATCAAAAAACAAACCAAAGCTTTGACTGCCTGTGGGCAAAGACTGGAATAGCTAGCGCAGAGTTCTCATTCTCTGTGGACTGAATTTTACATCTTGGGGGAACTTTAATACCCATGCCTAAAGCCTTATTATCTTGAAAGTGTGGTAACAATTTAAGAGAAATGTCCGAATGTTTCCTCTGCTCCTACACAGCACTGCTTTGTAAATCATCTCAGCCTGAAAGGCCAAGAATAGACTGTGCCCATGCAGACTGCCTGGCTGTGTGCCTTTATCCCAGCACAGCTGGAAATGAGGACTGATAATTAACAGTAAAGTAAGTAGAACCCAAGAGCACTACAGCAGCTGCTGGTTTGGGATTTCTGACAGCTAGCAGGAGCAGACTGGGTTTCGTGGTTCAAGTGATAAAACTGAGTGAGATGGAGACCCTGTCTGTCTCACAGCAACCACCTTCATCTCACTACTTCCCTGGAACGTATTCTAACAAACTTCCTGTTATTCCAACATTATCAGTCTTAAATTTTAAATCATGACCCAGTGTTTGCATCTAGAAATTTTAAGATGGTAAGCACATTCTGCCGATTGCTTACATTTTTTGGTTCCCATGTTTGCCTGTGAAGGCCAACAGGCTGGAGTCATGTCCTCTGTATGGTGACCACAGCTGAGCATCACACCACCAGCAGAATGGCAGTATCAAGGAATCTGTAAGGGTGGGTTTGTAAGACAGACCACTTGTGCAGTGAGGTGCCAGTTCAGGCCTCAACACCCCATTTGTATTTTTTGCAGAGATGGGCAATCTTCTCAAAATGCCATTCCTACTGGCCAGGAAAATTATACATACATTCTAGTTTTCTAGGAACACCTCGTTTAAATAAAATGCAGTAATTACAGGGCGTTTCAAAATTTTAAAGATAAGGCTGCTCTGGGAAGAGTGTAACAAGAGGCACAAACACATTAGGCTCAAATATTTTTATGGTCACTTTCTTTTAAGATCAGTGTGCCACCCCCCTGCTAACTGTAAGAGATAAGTAATAAAGTGCTTACCTAATTTAATTACCTTGATTTTTAGTTTGATAATTAAATTATATTATTTTCAAAATTGTGGAAACACAAAGAATGAAGTTTACCTAGATGGGATCACAGAGACTTAGGTAATTTGTTGATAGATAGTACTATTCTGTATTTTGTAAATATGTAGTAGCTCCCATGAAATGCAAAATGTACCATCACCTGTAAATGTGTATCCTGTATGTACTAAGTCCAGGAAAGCAGCCTGAACATCAGTGGGAAATCCCAAGTGTTATTTTCATACTTCAGTGCAAAAGAAGGTTCAAAAACGACTCCCTTACAACTTTAATGACAAACATCTATTACATCAGTCTCTCTTTAAAATAAGATAGATGTGAATAAACAATTTCAAACATGAGGTACCAAGGTGCGTGTTCAATACACTGTGCTCAACGTGCTGGGCCCCTGGGAGTGCCCAGTGATGTACACACTGAAGCAGTAATGTAAGTCTGTGAGCCACTGCTCCTGAATGCTGCCACTCTTCAACGTCTGCAGAGAAAAAACAAGAGTAAGTTGAGAACTGGCTCTACCAAAATCACTATACCACCTGACAGTATTTTTTCACACCTAAATATGATTTCTCAAAGCCTAGGTAATATTATAACCCGCATCTATAAAACACCACAGGAAGTCTGATCAGAAAAATGTAACTCTTAATTGGACATTACCACAGATGGTGTAAATTCCTAGTCAGACATATCCTCAAGTGTTACTGGATTCTTGGTACGTTCCCTCTTGCACATGCTGGGAACTAATGAAATTTCACCATCAGCCACCCCTACACTGGTAATCCCTTCTCCTTGGCATTCTAGTGTCATGTGATCTTTCCGTTAACATCAACTGAGAATAATCCTACAGGGCTGATCAACAATTTCTGTCAGTCTCTTTACAGAGGTGAGCTGACTCTCCGATCCAGGAATAACAATGCAAGTTCTGACTTCCCTTCTGCCACTTTCATCATCACTTCTACAAAGACTACTCAGAAAACTAAAAACAAGCACTTATGCTATTTCAAAGTATGACTATATATCTTGGAAAAAAAATCCCCAAACACCTACACGAAATACTTCTTTAACCTTCCAAACCAAAACACAAAGGAACCCTAAAAGACAAAGCTGCCCCTCCCTCCCCCCCCTCTATATATACACACGCCAAAAAGTCACTCAAGCAGGCAAAGCTTTCAACTTCCTTTTTTTGATTTTTTCTTTCTATCCAGTAAATTTAGTGATTCAAAATTGGCCTGAAGATGACTGTAGCTAAATAATTTCCTGAATGACAGCTAGCATTTAGTGAGCACTTAATAAATGTCATGTACGCTGAACTTTACTTGTATAAACTTTTTTTTTTTTTT
>PVLC010016930.1:0-18337 GCA_004027655.1 Graphiurus murinus
TTATGGTCTGTGTTCTAAAGCATCACACATGATGTTTGCAATAAGTATTTTGTCCCAGCATAACAAGGGTCAAGGGTCACCAGTTTTCCAGCCTCCAATAGGGTCATTATTTCCCTATGGGTCACCACCTGCTAGGAAAGCCAGTGACACAGATTTGAGGGGCTTTATCCAAGACAGTCCCACTTCTGGTACCAATTCTGGTATTAGAGTACTGCTAAACTGCTATTAAAGGAGCTCCAAGCCAGTCGTCCAGGGGGCACTTGAGATCAGGAGTTTAAGATCAGCCTGGACAATATGGTGAGATCAATCTTTATTTATTATCTTTAGTGTGTGTGTGTGTGTGTGTGTGTGTGTGTGTGTGTGTGTGTGTGTGTCTACCTCTGAGCTACCCCCAAAGCCCAATTTTATTTTTTATTTTGAAACAGGGTCTCAATAAGTTGCAGAAGGCCTCACTAAGTTTCTGAGGCTGGCCTGGAACCTTTGATCCTCCTGTCTCAGCCTGCCAAGTACTGGGATTACAGGTGTGCACCACCATGTCCAGCTGTGACCCCATCTTTGAGAGAGAAAAAAAGGAAGGAAGGAAGGAAGGGAGGCAGGGAGGGAGGGAGGGAGGGAAGGAAGGGGCTCCAAATTACAGTGGATTTAAGATTATAAAAATGATTTTGCTTTCTCTCTCAAGTAATATGGTTCTGATATGAGCATTCTGGGCCTCACCTAAGTGGGAGGTGGGTTTTGGTGGGTGGTCAGCAGGCTCCACACAGCCCTTCTCTCCACCCTAAGGTGTTCTGTCAACCAAAGACATCACCATCTAACACCTGCTCAAGCCAAACATACAGAAATCAAGCCATACCCCCATCTAATCCATCAGAAATTTTTTTAGTTCTATCTTCAGATAAACCCCAAAACTGACCATGCCCTACTTCTCTATTGCTTCCACCCTCATCCAAGTCTTCAATGTCCTCTGAGATCATGTAGTATTACCTACATGGGCTCCCTACTGCTTCCCTGGCTCCTGTCCACGCTGCAACCAAAGGGGGTTGTTTTGTTTATTTTTTAGTACTGGGGACACTCTCCCTCCAAGCATTACCCCCTTTCCCAGTCTTTTTCATTTTTTTTGTGGTACAGGGGATTGAACTTAGGGGTGTTCTACCTCCGAGATACACCCCAGCACAATTTTATTTTTTATTTTGAAACAGGTTCTCACTAAGTTGTTGAGGCTGGCCTTGAACTTGTGATCCTCCTGTCTCAGCCTCCCAAGTACTTGGATATTACAGGCACGTGTCGCCATGCCCAGCCAGAGTGGGTTTTGAAAGACATCAACTGGAAGGTGTAGCCCTATCCCCAAACCTTCCAATGCCCTACTAATGCCTCACAATGAAATTCTCTTTCTGTACATGGCCTCAAGGTCTTAAGTGACTGTCCCTTCTCCTCCTGCAGTCACCCACTCTGCTTTGGCTACACAGGCTTGCCTCTGTTCATCGAATACGCTAAGCATCTCATTGCTTTAATGCCTCAGCTCAAATACTCTTCCTGCTTTCCACATGGCTGGTTCCTTCCTCGACCTCCACGGGGCAAACCACTTCAATGTAGTAAGAGGGAGGCTGGGAGCCACACTGCCCAGGACTGAAGCTCAGCTCTGCTACTTCCTCGCTGTGGGACCCTAGGAGCAGGTTGCTTAGCTTCTCTCTATCTTGCTTTTCCCATCCTAATAATGGTGCTTGTTACTCAAAGTTTCTTGAGAAGATGAAATGAAAGAGCTAATATTTACATTAAATGAGCAGATACAGCAAAGCATGCAGAGACTGGCTCATATCAAGCCCTTAGTGGTGTCATTATTCTCCTTCAAGTGTCAGCTAAATATCACCCACTCTGAGAAGCTGTTCCTGGTGAACCACTGGGTGCACCTTTCCCTCTGCATCCCTCTGGCACAGCAGGTGCCTTTGTGTATGTGTTTGTGGTATGCCCGCTCCCTCCCATGCCGTCTTTCAGGAAAGCGGGAGCTGCGCCTTTCTTGTTCAATGTTCTCTTCCCAAGCTGAGCTGGTACACAGTAAATTCTCGATATGCCTCTGTTGAATGGGTACGGAAGGAATGGAGGCCAGGTCCCTCTGATTCCTTCCACTGCCAGTGGCCCTGTGGGGTCATGGTCGAGGTCGAGCTTTGTCATGGCTCTCAAAGCTCTAGAGGGTCCCAGGGTTGGGGGCAAGAGCTGCTCTGGGGACCTGGTAGCCCTCAGCTGGGAGGCTTGCAAGAGCATGGACTCTGAAGTCCACCCCACCCGGTTCCATCAGTTACTAGGGGGCTAGTTACTTATCCCCCTGGGCCTCCCTTGTCTCACAGGGAAAACTGAGAGAATACTAATTACCTCACAGGGCTTGTATGAGGACGAAGGAGGATAATATATGTAAAACGGAGCTCACTGGCTGGCTTGGAGTAAAGCTCTCCAGATGGTAGCTATTATTACTGTCGTTGTTAGTGCCATATCCAAAGTGTGGTTCTTCAGTGCATGAATGGGGGTGCCCAAGGGACCCAGGGAGAGGGAGAGAGGAGGTAAACACAGAGAAGACATCTAGGGAAGCGAAGAGCAGAAATGGAATAATGGAGTGTGTTTGGATTCGTGTGAGCGTGTGTGTGTGTGTGTGTGTGTGTGTGTGTGTGTGTGTGTGTGTAAAAGTGTGCGCGCGTCTGGGAAAGGGTGGCAGGATTCAGAGACGTCCGCCTCGTTCTAGGGGCTCAGTTCTGGGGAGCCGGACGCCCTGGCTCTCAGGAGAGCCGGGAACAGCTTTGCGCCAGTGTAGGGGGCTAGAAGCCACCGCAGAACGACCTGCGCCTGGAGTGTGAGCATCTGGGATTAGGGGGAGGGGGCGGGGATCGGCACCCCCACGGTCACTCGGGTTTGCACAGATTTGGGCGATCCCAGAACCAGCAGTGCCAGTGGTGCAGCCGGTCCCACGACCCCCGCGGGGGCGCAGCTCGGCCGCGCCGCGTGCTCCCGGGCCTCGGGTTCTCCCGGAACCCCGCGGGCGGGGCCAGCCTTCCGGAGCCGGGTGGAAGGGGGCGGGCGGCGCCAGGGAAGGGGCCGTTACTTTCCCAGAGCGGCGGGCGACGTCAGGCGGAAGGGCGCGGGGCGCGCACGCTTTAAATGGCATTCGCTGTCATCCGAGCTCGCTGCCGTGTGGGCTGGAGCGGGCTATATAAGCGGCGAGCCGGGCCGCCGCGGGGCAGACGGCGGCAGCAGCGGCGGCGAGCGCCCGGGAGCGCAGAGGAGCGGCGTCCCCCGAGCCCCGCGCCCCCCGACGGGCCCGCCCGCCCGCCCTCCCAAGGAGCGCCAGCCCGGGCCCGCGAGGGCCGCCGCCACCCCGCAGCAGATTTGGATCCCCCGCCAGGCGAGCCCCAGGCTGCTGCCTCCCGGGGGGCCCCGGCGCAGCGGCCGCCCCCGGAGAGCCCGGCCGCCCCGCCGCCCGACCCCACGGACGCCGGCGGCGCCATGGCGGCCGCCAAACCCGGCGAGCTCATGGGCATCTGCTCCAACTACCAGGCGGTGATGCCGCACTTCGTGTGCCTGGCCGACGAGTTCCCGCAGCCAGTGCGGCCCGCCAAGCTGTCCAAGGGCAAGGGCCGGCTGCGGCGGCCGCGCCAGTCCCGCTTCAAGACGCAGCCGGTGACCTTCGACGAGATCCAGGAGGTGGAGGAGGAGGGAGTGTCCCCCATGGAGGAGGAGAAGGCTAAGAAGTCGTTCCTGCAGAGCCTGGAGTGTCTGCGCCGCAGCACGCAGAGCCTGTCGCTGCAGAGGGAGCACCTTAGCAGCTGCAAACTGAGGAACAGCCTTGACTCCAGCGACTCCGACTCGGCCCTGTGAGGGGCGCAGCACCGAGGAGGGACGAGCGTGCCGACGCGCCCGCCCCGGGATCTGCGGGTGCACTGCGAGAGGACCCGCGCCCGGCGCCCGGGGGACCCCGAGGACCGGGGATCGCCACCCCTTGCGCGCGCTTGGACTCCCGCCCCGCTGCGAACTGGTGCGTGGCCCTTCTTCGCCGCGCTGGTCCTGGCCCCGAGCGCGCTCGGGGACGCCAGGGGAGGGGGGCTGCTTTCTTCGCCCTTGTAAATGTTTATTTTTTAACTCTTCCCAGTACGAACTCTGCTGTGAGTGTGTTGCGGGAGGCGGCCCGCGCGCGCTGAGTCGGCCCGGGGTCGCCTGGGTCGCCGTTCCACGCCCTTGTCTGATGGGTTGCAACTCCGATTTTGCACACCGCTCCACCGTGCTCCCCAGCGCACACCTGTTCACACTCACGCGAACACACTCTCGCTGAACACTTTTATAATTGTTAGGTGGGCTGATGGGACTTGGGTCTCAGCGCGGCTGCGGCTGCGGCTGCGGCCGGAGGATTGATATTTATTTTTGCATTGTAATAGCTGAAGGTGTTTTATTTAACGATCTTTTTACCTGGATATGTCTGTGAGGCTCCCGGATGGAGACAAATAAAGTCCATATATTTGCACAGTGTATTTCTCCAGGCTCTTGACTTCTTGACCCTTTGGGGCCCACGTTTCCAAGTCTGGGGAGGTAGGTGAGAGGATGGGGGCAGGGGACCCAAGTAGAGGTAACATAACAAGCTTCAGCCGTCGCAGCGAGGTCGTTCCCATTACCGGCCTCCCTAAGTGGTTCCACATCTGGCCCAGAGTGCGCCTGCCTCGCTGGTCTGCTCCCGGTCACTGGCGACGAAGATGGAGACTCCTTCCTCCGTGCAGTTGACCTCTCTCCGGGAGGCTAGGGTCGGGGGGTCGCCCCCCAACTAGTGCAGAAGACCCCAGTCACTTTGTGCCCTTTCTCGGCAGGGACCTGCGGCGGGGTTAGGGGGTGGAAGAAATGCCAGAGTCAGCAAGGGAAAGTCGGGCAGGGTATCTGTGCGATGGGGCCGGAGGGAGGGCGCTCACAGTCGCGTGCAGGTGAGGGTTCCCCATCCCCATGCGGGGTTGACTCAGTGCAGCGCCCCATGCACCTGCGCTGCTGGAGCAAACCGCGGCTGTTCCTGGCCTTTGGCGCCTTCTTCCAGCCCCTCTCCATGGCCCCCTTCAGGGTTCCGCGAAGAGGGTGGGGCACGTGTTTGGCAGAGCCTTCAGGGCTCCTGGTACCACCCGGTCGCTGCAGCCCAGCACCGAGGGAAAGGCCCGCGTGGAGCAGTGGCTAATCTGGCTCATGGTCCAGTGCTCCTTGCTGCCACAAGAGTCAGTCTCTCCAGTACTCTTTAGCAGCTGCCCTGCATGCAGCCCGGCCTACACCCTAAATCCTCAGGGTTAGCAGTGTCGCCTGGCAGCAGATGGCAGCCAAAATAACAAAGGGTATTCCCCTGAGGAGTCGGGTCCCCACAGCTGGGATCCCCTCCCTGGCCACCCCTCCAGGATGACTCCCTGGGTGATACATCACAGCCAGGCTTTGAGTGGAGGGGAAAGAGGAGACTTCTACTGCCTCTCCTGTCTCTGTGCTGGGGTGCCCTCTGGTGGCAGGGGCTGGTGTGTGTGTGTGTGTGTGTGTGTGTGTGTGTGTGTGTGTGTGTGTGTCTGGGGGTGTCTCCCTAGCAGAGGATCTGGTGGGCCTTTTCTCTCCTTGAAACCCCACCTCTTGAAACCAGGACTCTGAAGAAAAAGAGAGCAGAGGAAATGAAACAAAGAAACAAAAGTAAGCTGGGAGACTGTCCTCCTGCTGGCTCAGCAATGGGAGGAAGGCTGCGGCCTGTGGCCTTGGCAGCTGGGGTCTTTGGCTCCAGTCCCAGCCCCTGAGAACACACTGACCACCATGGCAGGAGCTGACAGGGGACCCGTGGCTGCCAAGGCCTCTTGGGGGGGGGGGGATGATGGATTCTTCTAGTCACTGGCTGCAGGGCTGGGCTGGCTCTAGCTCGGCAGGTGGGAGGGGGTGGCCCAGCTCTGAGCTCCCAGGAGCCCAGCCTGGTTCTCTAGACACTAGCTGAGGGCGGAGGGGAGGATTCTTTCCTGCCCTCTCTTGTCTTCCTTCTGCAGTGGGAGCTCCTGCTTCTAGTCTTCAAGAGCCTGATACCCCAGAGGTCTGGAAGATGCCTTGTACCCCAGCTGACCTGAAGGGTCTCCTTGGGTCACCTCCTCAGACACTGAGAGTCCTTGCAGGGACTCTCTCTCACCTCTCTGACTAGCTGTCTAGGTGCTTCTGTAATGTTTGTTGGGTTAAAATAAATCCAGAGGCAGCAAGAGAGCTGGGTGCCCAGCTTGCCTACTTCCCAGTTGTTTTAAAATGATCCTGATTCTTCTTGCTCCCCAAATATTTGCTCATTGTAATGCAAAACAAGTCACTCACACTCCCACCATCCAGAGATAAATGGGTGAACCTTCTGGAGGTTACACTTATATAGGGATTTCTTATATAGTGTTTTATTTGGCAAAATGGGTGTATGCCCTATGTGCTGGTTTTTTAACTTAATTGGATTAGTGTTTAATGTCAGAATTATGGACCTATGTCATGGTTTTTTATAAAATTCTATAGAACAGATGCTCCACATTTAATTAAGCTAATGTCCCCCTCTTAAGTACAAAGCGATGCCCTGTTTGTCCCAGTTTCTGAGTTTGGCCTCTAACAGGCAGTTCCAAGGGGTAATGTAGAGAAGTGTGGTAGAGGCAGTGACCCCGAGAGGTGCCCGGTGAGGGAGCCCGCCAGGCCTGGGGTCCAGGGTCCCTGGGCGACACCGGGAGTGTTCTGCCCTGCACAGAGGAGGAGGGAGGGGACACTGGGGCAGGGGCTCTGCTCCCCTATGCTGGAAAGCATTCGAAGGCAGCAGAGCTCAACAAAAGGCAAGCTGTGCTGAGCCAAGGGGACAAATGGTGGAGGAGGACAGAATATGGGTGAGGGAGCAAGAGAGTCGGAGAGCCAGAGAGGAGCCAGGTTGCTCAGGAGGCATGGGAACTCAGACACAAAGAAAGTGACTGGAAGAGATGGAGAGATGCCGAAAAAAGTGAGTTGGGAGCCAGAGAATGTCAAGAGACAGAGAAGAGCCGGGCGTGATAGCACACACCTGTAATCCCAGTACTTGGGAGGCTGAGACAGGAGGATCACAGGTTTGCAGCCAGTCTCAGCATCTTGTGAGACCCTTCGCAATTTAGTGAGACCCTGTTTCACCCTGTTTCAAAATAAAAAATAAAATAGAGTTGGGTGTGGAGAATGCCCTTGGTACGAGACAGAGAAAGAGAGAGAGAGAGAGAGAGAGAGGGAGAGAGAGAGAGAGGAGGGAGGGTCATGGGGAAGGAGTGGGAGAGACACAGAGGGTAAGAAGGAGGGAAGGAAAGCCGGGCGTGGTGGCGCACGCTTGTAATCCCAGCATTCGGGAGGCTGACACCAGAGGATCCAGGTTCGTGACCAGCCTCAGCTACCTAGTGAGGTACTCTGCAAGTTAGTAAGACTCGGTTTCAAAATAAAGAATAAAAAAAATCGGGCTGAGGGTATAGCTTGGAGGTAGAATGGCCCTGAGTTCAATCCCCAGAACCGCAAAAAAAAAAAAAAAAAGAAAAGAAGGAGGGAAGAAGAATAGAAAGAAGTACCTGGGGAATGGGGGCTAGGGGTGGGGGCTGGGAGAAAACAGAACCAGAAGCGTGTGAAGGAGCTGCATATGAAGGGGCTGAGGTGCAGGCCGGGACCTGGGTGGGAGCAGCCTGCCCAGCCCTCTGGATTTGCAGGCAAGGCCTGTCCAAGGAGCCTGCTTCCTCCCCTTCCCGGCCTGGGCCTCAGCCGGGCATCCTAGTGGGGTGATGAGTTTTCAAACAGTCCAGAGCCTAGATGGGGCAGAGTAACGAGTGACCACCACCTCTGCCCTGGCTGGCAGCCACTTCTAAACATTTCTCTTTGGCCCTGGGGGAGATATTTATCAGGGATGGATATTTATCAGGGATTTATTCTTGGATGGATTTAAAAGCAAGCTTGGTCTGTGTGGCCCACTGGATGCCAATTCTGGGCCTACATGGTGTGGGGTTGAGAGGGAAGGGCTGTCTGCGATCCCCCCAGAGTCAGTTGTGGGCTTGAGAGTCCTCCCTCTAGAAACACATTGCGGGTGCCCCCGGGGCCCTGGCATTCTGGAAGAATGGAGAGGGGTTGAAGGCCACCATTTAGGTGCACCTCCTGTGGGAACTCTGCTTTCATCTTACACTATTTCCTTCTGCATTCCACATGAGAAAAGCAAAGACCAGAAGTGTTGAGTTTCTTGACTAATGCCACAGAGCTAGTCTGTGGTGAACTGGGTTGCTGCTCAGTATTTTTTTCCATTTAATTCCAAAGTCTGTATCTTTCTAGAATAAGAACCCCAGTTTCTTACTGGAAGTCCCTGTGGCAGCAGGAGAACGAGCCTTGTACATCTGCTGCAAGGGTGTGGCTGACCTGGAGCTGCTCTGGCTGGAAAGCCATCACTCTTTGGCTGTGCCTGCCATGGGCTGCTGCTACTGCTGCTGCTGCTGCTTCTAGTACTGGAGCAGAACCATGCCCGGGAGACATGAAAATCTCCAGGCTGCGGGACTTTGGCTCAGGATTTCCCAGTGGCTCTGCTGTAGCTTTGGAAGTCTGCAGTGTCGTCTACTGACAGCCTTCCCCTCTCTCTGTCACTCAGGATCACACTTGCATGGCACCCTGCAGGCTCCCTCCCCATTCACTCCACACAGGCGGTCTCCTCAGGAGATCTGTGCATACTGAACCCCATCAGAGCGTCTGCTTCTTGGAGAACCCAGGCTAGCACACTCTTCCAACTCCCAGCAGGTTCCCAGTGCTCCTTTCCCCACTTGGCCCAGGGAGGACAGCGGGCATCATTTCAGAGAGGACTGCAGAGAGGTGGCAAAGTTTACCAGGTGAATATGTATCATGATGGTCTGCTGGCCTGGCATTCCTTGGTGGGGATAAGCATGTTATGGTTGGTGTGTAGTATGGGCTGAGGGGATGCAGGGCTCCCCTGTGGATAGCCGTTCTCAGCCTATCTATGCCCAAGGCCATAGTGACTCATAATTGACCATCTGCCCACTAGACCCCAGACCCTCAGTGGAGACTGTTAATTGTTCACCAGCACTGATTTCCCCTTCCTTCAGGGCACACGCCAGTTACTCTGTCCCAGACTTTTTGAATGACCTTAAGATTGCAAGTGTACCCCTCCCACTCCCCGTCACACTCTTTCCCCTTCTCATAAATGGGAACACACATGTGTCAGGATCCCAGTGGTGATCAAGCCCAGGATCTTGGAAATGACAGAGAAACAAGATGGAAGAACCCTCGGCCCCCGAATGACCTTGTGGAACAGAACAGCCTATCACTCTGGAAAGATCACCGTGGACAATTACCCAGGACAGCACACACTTCTATCTTCTTTGAGCTGCCAAATCATGATTGAATGTCTTTATTATAGCAACTTCCCTAACTGCAAATACATAGATGTCAGTACTGGCAGCAGGGCACCATCCTAACAAAACCCTCAAATACAAGGCATTCACTTAGCGGTTTTGCTGCATGTGGGACACACTATTGCAGGCTGGAGAGTTGGAGACCCTTGCAATCCCTTGGCAAAGCATTTGGTGGAACCATTTTTATGACAATTGGGAAGGCTACTGATTGAACATTAACAAATCCATAGCGCTAGAAATGGTGGGAAAGAGCCAGAGCATGAGTGTACGTTGGCTGCTCTTTGCGTCTTTTAACAGATTATTATGAAACAGACAGGCCTAGAGGGCATCTAGAAAACATGGGCCTCACAGAGGTGAAAGCACTCCCCTTTGTTGTCCACAGAGTGGAATTCAGACTGTGGTTGTTTAGAGACTTTCTCAGAGGCCACCCAGGAAGGCCAGCAAAGCATCCAGGCTTTGGGAAAGGTTAGTTGCGGGCTGTTTCCTTCTCACTCAAACATTGCATCAGAATCACTCCAAGATAGCCAAAATTAAAATAAGAGGGCCAGGCCCCAGCAGGAAACAGAGGAATAGATCAGACTTCAGAATCCTGCTGAGAAAACATCTTCGGGTGTGATTGTTGGCACCTGGAACTATCTGGAAGCCTTGGAAGTATTTGGGGGAATGTTATTGCCAAGGAAGCTAGGAATAGGAAGTGGCCATGGTGATTATGATTGTTTGACCCCCAAAGCAACCCCCAAGCAGGCCAGACCTCAGAGCACCCCCTGCCTGCAGAAGTGGCCACAGAGGATGATGGGAAAAGGAGAATTTCCCAGAACAGGGTTGGTCGGGTTAGCCAACCAAGGAATATTCATCCTTCTCTCCCAGAGCAGGATGCCAGCAGGATTTGCCTGCTGCATTTTTCCATTCTTCCCTTTTCCAAGTGGAAGTTTTTCTCGTGGTTTTTCCTATCTCCGTCCGCCACTGTAATTGGGTGTGTGGGTGGTGGGGGTGACAGATGACTTGTCTTGTAGTTGATGTATCGCTGGACCATGAGGAACCACATGTGGTTGAGATATATTTCTGCACTTTGATCTGAAAGTGTAACTGGATGGAATTTGGGATTGAATTCTTGGGAAAGGGGGTGAATGTATTCTCTTGTGGGAGGAAGGCTGTCTTGGATATCTGGTACCCAACTGGGCCAACTGCAGTGAAGACTGCCAGTGGCACACTAAAATCTATTGTCTGCATCTTCTTCAGCACAATGCTAGACTGAATCTCTGCAGTGGGCATGGACACAGTCTCAGATCTCCCCAGTGGAATGGGCAAGAGGTGCTGTGTACCACAGTGGACCCAGGCACCTCCCAGACCACGAGCATGCGGCTCTCCAAGTGCTTATTCTTCCCCAAAGACAGACTGTGGGCACATCTGTGCCCTGCTCTTCACCCAGCATGAGGACAATGCCCAGGGGGCAGAGGGGGGAGACTCATGACATTGAATCTCCTGTGAATGTGGAATGCAGACTCAAGATGGACCTCTAGCTGAGACAGAAGTACGTTTCTGTCTTCCTTCCAAACCAGTGCATTCCTGCTGGGTCTCTTGATTGAAGCACTTGTGATCTTAGCTGAACTAATGCAAAATCCTTTCCCCCCTTCTGTGATGGAACAGGGGAGGCTCTCCACCAGTCTGGCTTCAAATAGATTTTTCCATGACTAGAAATGTCCCGTTCCCCTGGCTGGGTGGGACTATCAGGTGTGCTCCACTGGTAGAAGGGAGATGAAAGTGACATATTGAGTCTTAGTCTGGGACTGGGATGTGCCAGACCCTAGCCCTGCCCTACTCCCCCCTTGTTGTGTGTCCTGGAGCAAGTCATTTCCTCTTTCTATCCCTGAAGGCCTCCCAGATTCAAGTCCTGAAGTTAGCTTAAAGACTTAGACTCAGCTGGGCTCAGTGGCAAATACTTGTTATCCCAGTACTTAAGAGACTGAGACAGGAAGAGCTCAGTTTTGAGAGCAGCCTCAGCAACTTAGTGAGACCCTGTTTCAAAATAAAAAATAAAAAGGGCTGGGGGTGTAGCTTGGAAGTAGAATGCTCCTGGGTGTGATACCTAGTAACAAACAAACAAACAAACAAACAACAACAACAAAGTCTTAGAGCCCTATTCGAGGGGACACACAGGCAGGCAGGTGCATAGAGACCAGGCATGCAGCCCCTTCACATGCAGATGGGGAGGTGGAAGCATCTTCTCTGAGATAGCAGTGCTTCCACCCTACTCCTCTTCCCAGCCTTAGGGAGAGTCCTAGAAACTCTGGGTTGAGCAGTCTGTGCCGAATAATTCATGCCAAAACCCAAATAACAGCCTGAGGGCCATCCCATAGCAGGCTTGGGACCCCAGCCCATGTGTGTCTGCTCCAGAGCCCTACTCCTGCACCTGCGCCCATCAGGAGTTCTTCTGGACCTGCTGGCTGGTCTTCAAGAAAGCACTGACCTTCCATCTGCTTTTCTGGGTTTGAGCCTGACAGATCTGCCCCCTTAACCCAGTGTTCCTAACTTGTGACCTCAGGAGTCTGTTACCCCTACCTCTATATACTGTAAACCCTATCTTATTGGCTGTTAGGGATTCTGAGGTTTATGGATTAGCCATCCTTTGGTCTGTGGAGGATGCAAACCACACAGAAAATGACTGTGCTCACCGAATCTGCTTTGGACCAGTTTTTTGTTTCTTATTGACATAGATATTTAAGGCTATGAATTTTCCTCCAAGTACTTATTTAACTGTGCTTGTTTTTTATTCTTACTGTTTTATAGGAGTACTGTCATTTTAGTTTGTATTTTGTTTTACCTAAGAGCTGTTTATACTTGTAAAATTTTCTAATTGGGAGTAATATATTTATTTTCTGGTTTATCTAGCAATTTCTTTATTTTTGTTAAGGCAAATACTGCTTTCTATACTACTTATATTTTTGGAAAGCTGTTGAAATTATTCTTTGTGACCTTGTGAAAGTTGCATGTTCACACAAAATATGGTGTGTTTACTATTTTCATATGTCAGACCTGCCTAATAAATTATATTATCAATATCTTCTGTATCTGTGATAGAGACTAGAAGGTATTTAATGTAACCTGTTCTATTCTTCCTGGGAACGGATTAGATTATATTTAGCAGCTTTTCTAGGCATGGATCCTCAAATTCCTGTCCTGGGGATATTGTGCACACCCATGCTCCCTCTTTTGATTGAAAGTATTTATTGTGATTTTCTCCTCTAATCCACCATTGTTTATTTGGCAGATAAGCGAGATAACTGGTTTTCAAAAATACTTATTTATTTGCAGTACTGTGGATTGAACCCAGGTATGCTCTACCACTGAGCTACATCCCCAGTTCTTTTTATTTTGAAACAGGATTTCACTAACTTCCAATCTTCCTGTCTCAGCCTCCTGAGTAGCTGGGATTACAGGCTAGAGTCACGGCACCTGGCTAAATGAATTGTCTTTTAGCTTACAGATCATCAGACCCCAGGGAGCCACTTCAGCCAATAAGATAGGGTTTGCAGGGTATAGGGATAGGAGTAGCAGGCTCCTGAGGTCTACTCACTGCCAGAATAGCTCACAGGTACATTGGGTTAAGGGAGCAGCTCTGTCAGGCTCAAACCCAGAAAAGCAGATGGAAGATCAGTGCTTTCTTAAAGGCCAGCCAGTGGGTCCAGAAGAACTCCTGATGGGGGCAGGGGCAGGAGCAGGGCTCTGGAGCAGACACACATGGGCTGGGGTCCCAAGCCTGCTATGGGATGGCCCTCAGGCTGTTATTTGGGATTTGGCATGAATTATTCTCCACAGACTGCTCAGACCACAGGGAGCCACCACAGGGAGCCAGTTCTGTACATCCTTCAGAGATTATGGGTACAGTAACTGGGTGGCCATGAGTTTGTGTCCCATGGAAAAGGGTTGAGTCTTACCTATTAATGGGGGATGAGCACATCCAAGTATATAGTGGCCTGAAGGATGAGCTGTGGAATAGATTGGTAGTGACTCTAAAACATGGTCCATTTTTTTTTTTCTTAGTCATGAAATGGGAGCCCTTCCAGTCCACTCTAACCCTACATTTGGGTTTATCAGATGACAAGCTTTCTGTAACAAAATGTGAGTGCAAGTAATATTTGCCACTCTGGATCCAAGCTTAAAATCATGGGCATAACAGCTTCACAATCTCGCCTACCTTCTTCCAGGAGCATCCTGGGTAGTGTGGTAACATGTTTCCTACCAAGAAGATGATGATGATGCAGCCTTAGGGACTGATGGGGATACAACTTGGAAGAAACTTGGGTCCCTGAACTACTGAGGGCAGTAAAGCTGCCTGCCATTCTGGGCCATTAGAAGGAAGAAAAATAAAGCTGCTTCACCATGGTGTAGGTCTCTTGGCTGCAGCAGAGCTGCACCATCCCAGCTGCACACTATCTTAGCTTTTCTGTCCATATGATCCACCAAAAGAGAGGTGAATTCAAGTCACCTGTTGCTAGGGTGCTCCTGATCTCCTTGTGTCGCTGTAGCTAACGCGTGGTAATGGACAACCAGGTTACCTGTTACACAGATATTCATAATAGTTATATCTGCATTTAATTAGCATGGCACTCTGGCACATTAAATACCTCCATGTCACTGCTTAATGTTTTTTTAAACTTGAATTGCATCTTATTTGCCAATCAAATCATGACATCACACTTATTTTTATTTACCTGGCATGTCTTTGCTCATACTTAAAATTTCAACCTTTTAAATTTGTAGTAGGTGTGTCCCTTGCATACAGTGTAGAGTCAGGTTTTATTTGGGGGTTTAATCTGAGTATATATTTTTTTATTTTTGTGGTACTGAGGATGGAACCCAGGGGCATTCTACCTCCAAGCTATACCCCCAGTCCTAATTTTTATTCCTTATTTTGAAACAGGGTCTCACTAAGTTGCAGAGTGCCTCACTAGATAGCTGAGGCTGGCAGCGAACCCGGATCCTCGGGTCTCGGCCTCCCAAATCCTGGGATTACAAGCGTGCACCACCACACCCGTCTTAATCTGAGTATATTTTTGAAAGCCAATTGGTTCTGTACCATTAACAAGTATAGAGATTGAATTAGTAGTAAACCCCTCCCAACAAAGAAAAGTCAAGGACCAGATTGCTTCACTGGTGATTTCTAGCAAACGTGTGTGTGTGTGTGTGTGTGTGTGTGTGTGTGTGTGTGTGTATGTGTGTGTGTTACTAAGAATGAACCCAGAGAATTTTTTTCCACTGAGCTACACCTCCAGTCATTTTTACTTTTATTTTGAAACAGGATCTCAATAAATTACTGGGAGCTGGCTTTAAACCTGCAGTCCTCCTGTCTCAGTCTCCAAATTACTGGGATTATAGATGTGAGCCTCTGCACCCGGCTTTCTACGAAACATTTAAAGAAGAATTAACATCAATACTTCTCAAAATTGTCCAAAATCACTTCAAACTCATGAGGACAGCATTACCCTAATACTAAAGCCAAAGTGCACACGTGCACACACACACACACACACACACACACACACACACACACCACCACCACCACCATCACCACCAACACCAACAACAACAAAACAAAACCCCCAAAATAAAACAAACAAACAAAACTCAGACTAATATCTCTTATGAATTTAGATGGTAAAATCCTCAATAAAACACTAGCAAACCAAACCCAACGGCTTACTAAAAAGGTTATATGCCATGACAGTTGGACTTATCCCAGGAATGCAAGGGTGGTTCAACATGAAACAAAACAATATCTTATGCTATATTAATAGAACAAAATGAAAAACCACAGGATGATCTCAACTGATTCAGAAAGAGCATTTGACAAAATTCAGCACCTTTTTATGACAAAAACACTCAGCAAACTAGAAATGGAAGGAAACTCTCTCAACATGAAAAAGAACAGTTATGAACAACTCACATTTGGTCACTCTCTCCCTCTTGAGATGGCCTGCATTCTCCTTTGAATGTTTATTTCCTATTTTCTAAGTAAATCTCTGTCTTTTTCTCTGACTGGCATGTGCTGAAATTCTTTTCTGCCACAGAAGTCAAGGATCCCAACAATTCTGAGTTCCTGAGTTGAAGAATCAACCTGACATATCTGGCGCCCAACATGGGGTTTTCGGAGCCATCGACTTTGATGTACAACTTTAATAGAATAACCTAAACAGTGTTTTGATAGACATTACCTGGAAAACCAATAGACTGTACTATTGACTCCCTATTCATCAAAATGGATTGGTGAAACTGACATTCTGGGTGTTCAACATCTGAGACTTGGAAAACAATTAGGAAAGAAAAGGTCTAAGAAGAGAACAGCAATATTTTGGCCCTCGCTCTCCAAGGTTAAATAAGACCTAGGGATGATGGTACTCTTAAGGGCCCTACAACTCTGGTTTTATGGGTCCAGGACCACCAGATACCATAAAAGGAAAAATTCATATTCCTGTAAGATGCTCACCACAATTGCAGTACCATTGAGAAGTAAATGAATGACTTTGTTGACCAAATAACCAGGCTTGTGCACATTAACTTGGTAACTCTGACAGAAGGCTTTGCACAATGGGTACAACAGAAGCTTCAGAAATATAGGGAAAAACACTTACTGATCCTCATATTCCTGGGGCTGTGTCCTTAGCTTCTGACCTGACTGTAAAGAACCCAACTCAATAACTGAGGCCAGTCTCTCTCTGTTTCCTTTTGGTCAGTTAGAATGAGACTTTTGATCCCTGGTCAGGCAGGGACAACAACCCCTTGTCAGCCTGAAGCAACTATAGAAAACTATATAACAGCCCTTAAGATTAGGGGATCAAAGTCTTGGGGGGAGGGAGAGAATGATGCAGAATAGAAGAAATAAATAGGTAGAAAGGAGACATAAAGAAGAACAAGGAAAATGTAACTTTAATACAGAAGGCTGTGACAAGGGCTGTTAGACCCAAAAGTCCCTGATGAGTTTACAAGAGACCCTGAGCACTGTTGACCATCCTTAGTGTCTGGTCAACACTGGTGTCTATTTATCAGACCACAAATTACACAAAAGAGGAATCTCCTTGGGGCACTACTCAGGAGAACAATCTCCTCAACATTGTTGGTTGAACTTTGACAGTGCAGGTAAGGACCAGGAACACCCTAAATCACATTGTGACTACCAAAGGTCATCCTCACATGCCTCCGGCCCACTCCTCAAGGAAGTCCCCTGTAAAGGATGAGTCCTGCACTCCCAAAGGGTCATTCTCTCCCTCTTGAGATGGCCTGCATTTTCCCTTGAATGTATATTTCCTATTTTCCTAAATACCTCTATGTCTCTGAAGAAAAAAAAAGAAAAAAGAAAAACTCACATCTAGTATAGAACTCAATGATGAATGACTGTAAACTTAGATCAGGAAGAAGACAAGGATGTCTGTTTTTGTCACTATTATTCAACATTATACTGGAAGTTCTAGCCAGAACCATTAAGCAAGAAAAAGAAACAAAAGGCATCCAAATTGGAAGGGAGAAGTAAAGCTATCTCTATTCACAGATGACATGTTTCTGTCTGCAGAAAACCCTAAAACAACCACAACAACAACCACAACAACAACTATTGGAGTTATTGCACAAATTCAGAAAAATAAATATAAAGTGTAAGAGCAACATACAAAAATCAATTGTACTTGGTACAGTAGCAATAAGCAATCTGAAATGGAAATTAGCTTGGTTCAGTGGTGCACACTTATAATTCCAGTACTTGGGAGGCTGAGACAGGAGGATGGCAGGTTCAAGGCTAGCTCAGCAACTTAGTGAGACCCTCAGCAATCTAGCGAGACACTGTTTCAAAATAAAAAATAAAAATGGCTGGGGCTGTAGGTTGCCACTGGGTTCAACTCCTAGTACTACTACTACTACTACTACTACTGAATAAATTTAACCAAGAAGGAATAACTATAAAACACTAAAAACTATAAAATGTTGCTGAAAGAAATTAAAGAAGACCTAAGTAAATAGAAAATGTAATATTTCTCAAATTGATCTATAGATTCAATGCAATCCTATAGAAATTCCATGGCCTTTTTTTTTTTTTTTTTTCTTAAGAAATGGAAGAGCAAATTCTGTAATCCATATGGAATTCCAAAAGGGACCCTGAATAGACAAATCATCTTGAAAAATAAGAACAATATTAGAAGACATACTTCTCAATATCTTGCCTCCCAAGTACTGGGATTACAAGTGTGCACCATCATGCCTGGCTTGGGAAAAGGATTAAATAGGCATTTATATAAGGAAGATATGCGTATGGCTAAATTATCCCATTAGTATTAAGCCACTGTTTGGCATTGAATGTTATGGGTGTGTGTGGGAGGGGAGGGGAACCTGATGTTATTCTTATGAGTGACTGAATTTTTTTGACTGTTCAAAGGATATTTTTAAATCTTTTAAGTCTGTTAATTTTATTAGCAGAGAGTTTTGGGATTGATTGTTCTAGGTCATCTTTCCCTGGCACGCCATCGCACCCTTTGGGTAGATTCACATCTCTGATTTCAGGAAAATTTCTTCAATTCCATTTTTGAATATTTCTTGTATTTCATTATTTTGTTTTTCTACTTTGGAAATTCCAATTCTGCATCTGTTGGCTCTCTTTTGTCCTTTTTCCACTGTCGTTTTCTCTCTAACTTAACAAACTCTGTGTATTCTGTCTCATTTTATTCACTTTTCTGTTCTATCCTCTTTTCCATTGCTTGTGCTGAGCCCAAGTTTTCTTTCCGATTGTATCTTCAATTCTGACAGGGTCTTGTTTGTTCTTAAATCTCCCTCGTCTTCTTCTAGTCCTCAGTCACAGACCACCCCCCTCATTGTTTCATTATTTCTTTGCTCAGTTATTATGTTTCTGCTTTATGGTCCTCCCTCACAAAGGCAATTGTTTTATTAAGATATACTAATTC
>PVLC010016930.1:18437-34424 GCA_004027655.1 Graphiurus murinus
CACACACACACACACACACACACACACACACACACACACACACACACGTGCCACAGAGTTAAGTTGGTTTTTATGTCCAGCTAGCTGGAGAAGGCTCTATCAGGAAGGTAATTGTGCTGACACTGTCTGAGGTCTGCTGCCACTGGGCTGCTGCGCTCTTATCTCTGCACATTTATGGTTTCACCCCACCTCCTACGACCCACAATGAGGTCTTCTCAACCCTCCTCTGTGCTCCTCAGATCTGTAGCATGTACTGTAGGCAGGGGTGGGGGTGGGGGGAATCTGGGTTTATTATTTTAGAGCAAAGCTCCTCAAGCTGGGCAGTTTTCCCCCTGAGGAAATGTTTAGCAATGTCTGGAGACACCTGTGCCTGCCACAATTCAGGGTGGGGGTTGGTCTCTGGCTTCTGGTGGGTAGGACCAGGCCCACCTTCTAAGCCTCCTACCATGCACAGTGCGGCCCCACTCGGTGAATTATGGAGCCCAAGATGTCAGTAGCACCCTGGCTGAGAAACTGCTTCAGCATGCCCTCAGCTACAGGTAAAACAGCTTTGCTGGAGGTTTTTGAAATTGGCTGCCCCTGGGTCAGCTTGCTAATCAGCAGATTCTCCCAACCCTGTGTCTCCACCCCGAGTAATTTCTGTGGCTGTAGTAATTTCACCTTTGTGGCTTTTCTGTGACTTTTTCGGTACTGGGGATTGAATCCAGAGGCATTCTGCCTCTCAGTTATACTCCCAGTCCTATTTTTTTACTCTTTATTTTGAAACAGGGTCTCACTAAGTTGCGGAGGGCCTCACTAAGTAGCTGAGGCTTTCGTTGCAGGTTTCAGTGGAGATGGTGAGTGGTGGTGGGGTGGGGATGATTCTAAGGTTATATCTAAGCTGCAGTGGAGACCTAGCCTCCTGCCAGGGTGGGGGAGGGGGAGGTAGGATGGGAACTCCTGTTGGTCCCCCAGCTTGGGCAGGCTCTGGGAGTTGGTTCCAGTGTCCGTGTCTCTGTCATTTTGGGGGAAACTGAGCTAAGGTTCCCAGGACACAGCCAACACCCTCAAGGCTGAAGGGCCTCCCCTGCTCTGTCTACTGCTCCCCAACTCCCGCTTTCGCTTAGTTTTCGGCTTCTGAGTGTTCTGATTATTGTTATCTCAGAAGCCGAAAACTAAGTGTCACTGATTATTGTTATTTCTAAAACTCTTATTTTAGCCAGCTTTTAAGTTGCTTGCAGCTTGAGGGTCAGTGAGTACATCTCTTCCACTGTTTGGCCCTAAACAGAATCTCTATCCCTACCTCTCTAAGCCTCTGTTGCCTCAACTCTAAAATGGGAATAATAGCTGGGCATGGTGGTACATGCCTCCCAAGTACTGAGACAGGAGGATCTCAGGTTCAAGGCCAGCCTCAGAAACTTAGTGGGACCCTGTTTCAAAGTAAAAGATAAATTAAAAAAAAAAAAAAAAAAAGGTCTGGGGCTGGGCTTGGAGGTAGAATGTCTTGGGCTCAACCCCCAGTACAAAAAAAAAAAAAAAAGGAAGTAACAACCGAGGTTACTTAAAAGGTTTTGTGAGGGTTAGTGAGGTAATACCTGTAAGTCACCCGGTGCAGTGCTTGGCAGATAGTAGATTGGTAGGAACTAACTAGAATGCTAGTTCTTCCCCCCCTTCTTCTCTCTTCCTCTCCTTTCCTGGGTCAGTGAGTCCCTGCTCCTCAGGGCTCAGCCCATTGGGCCAGCAGACCCCACCGACCCTGCCAGGACCCGTCTCTGGCCCCTGGCCAGGCTCACCGCCCTCCCTGCCGTCCCCCTGACTGTCTCCTCCCTCACTGGAAAAGGGCCAGAAATGAGGGTTCTCAGTGCCAGTGTGGACCCCAGCAGCCAGAAACAACTGCCCTCAGAGAGGCACAGCACCCCTCTCATGAAGGAGACTTGTGACTCCCCATCAGATTTCAAACTTTTGCTCTTCCCTTCGTCCCTCCTGACACCCCAATACAATGTCCCCCTTCCCCAAACAGGTAAGAGGGGAGGGTTGGAGTTTTTAGTGATGGGGGCTGGGGCTTTGATTTTTAAGTAATTTCAGATTTATGGGGGTAAGGTGCAAAAATATTACCAAGAACTTTTCTGTGGCTTTAAGCCAGATTTTCCAACTGTTCACATTTTATCTTATTAGCTTTATCATTTCTATCCATCAATAGACATGCACACATCTACTATTATGATAGGTGATTTGAGAGTGCAAATATGAAGCTACTTTCCTTTTTGGTACCCCTTTTACAAGCAGTGTATATTCCTAAAAACAAGGATGATTTCTTTCATCTCCACAATTATCAAATTTAGGAAATGAACACAAATATAACACTATGAGGTAACCTGTAGACAGTCCCAGTTTTTCAGTTGTTCCAATCAGACTCTGTTAGAGCAAAATAATAATAATTAGAACAAAAAAAATTTTTTTTTCCTGGCCTAGGATCCCACGTTCACTTAGTTGTCAGCTCTGGAATCCAGAACAGTCCCTCAGTCTGCCTTTGTCTTTTGCGATGGTAACATGAACCAGTCATGTTACAGAATGTCCCCAAACTGGAGCTTGTGTGTCAGATTCAGGTTGTGCATATGTGGCAGGAACATCCCAGGGGTGACACTGTGTCCTGCCCATCACAATGAACAGGAGGTGCAGGACGCCAGTTCATCCCATCGCTGATGAAATGGGCTTTACTCACTTGGTTAAGGTGGTGCCCATCAGGTTTTGCTGCCATAAAGTCATGATTTGCCTATCGCAATTAATATGCACTTAGAGAGTATGTTAATATCCAGTTCCTTATCAAACTTTCACCTGTGACTTTAACATCCATTGACTATTCTCACCTAAATCGAGAATTACTATGATATTTACCAACCAGCAGTTTTTTTTTTTTTTTTTTTTTTCCGGTACTGGGGATTGAACTCAGGGGCATTCTACCTCCGAGCTACACCCCCAGCCCTATTTTTTATTCTTTATTTTGAAACCGAGTCTCACTAAGTTGTGGAGTACCTCACTAGGTAGCTGAGGCTGGCTGCGAACCCGGATCCTCCGGTCTCAGCCTCCCGAATGCTGGGATTACAAGCATGCGCCACCACGCCCGGCTCAACCAGCAGCTTTTTAAAAAGTCCACACCACTCCTTCTACATTTATTAGTTGGCATTCTAACACAGTGAGGAATCTTCTCCCCCCCTCCACTCCATGTATTTCTTTATACATTAGTTTGTTTATATCAACATTGACTCGTGGGTTCTTGTTTTAACATCTTTTAATTGTTACTATCATGATTTCTCTCAAAGCTGATCAGTGGGAGCCCAATAGCATTTTGACTGTTCTTGCATCTAAGAGCAGGGCTGGATTTGTTTTTCTCAATCTCAACTCTTAAAACAGTACCCAACACTTTTTAAGTGAACAAATGCTATCTATAAAGTGGGGGTAAAGATAGTGGCCATTAAGAGGTTTTTGCAGAAAGTAAGTGAGCTATTACTTACAAAGTTCTTGGGACACTAATGATATTAACAGCTACTATTTATTCCTCACTTACTGTGTACTGGGTACTGTTCTAAAATTATATACATATTAATTCAGTACACCGATCCTATGAGGTAAATAATATTATCTCTTTATTTTACAGAAGAGGAAACTGAGGCCTCAGGAAGGATCTTGTGCCAGGTTCCACAGGTAATACACAGGAGGTCTAGGATTTGAGACCAAGTCTGTTTCTCCAGAGCCTGCATTTTGACCACTGTACCACCTTGCCCCCTACACATGTGATGAAGAGTAAGCGAGAGGAACTGACGTGTATCAAATAGGAAGGGGTTCCATACATCAGAGATGGATAGTCACAAAAGACGGGGTACAAGATGGAGGTCCAGACCCCCGCCTAGTGCTCTCTCCCAGCTTCCTGGACATCATTTCATTGATCTGAGCTGCCCTCCGCCCCCAGCCCCTCCCGGCCTCTGTGCTGCCTTCTACCAACCCTGCCACCACTCAGTCCTGCTCCTCAACCAGGGGAGACTTCACTCTGCAATGCTTGGGGCTGCAACAACCCTCCCCAGGGCTCCCAACAGTTAGTTCCTCACCACAGGACCATGGCTTCGACCATCGATTCTCTTCTTGGCACTTACCACCATTGCAATGTCATGGTTATTTCTTCAGTGAGTCAGTTCACACCTGTCTACTCTGATTAACTCTGAGCTCCATGAGAGCAGACAGCAGGTCTGCCTTTGTGACCACTGTATCTTTTGGATCTACCCAACTCATAGTAGGCACCACTGAATACTCCTTGAATGCATGAGTCAATAGTCTTTTACTTTCTCATCCACTGCTACATTGACTTTTCCTGGGTCTGGTGGAAGAGATTCTTGGTTATAAAGAACAAAGGAATGGTGATGGTGCAGAGAAGGAAAAGGCCCATTTCCATAGTGCCACACCAGGTAAGGGGGAGAGCTGGAACCTAAACTAGTGAGCAGGCCTCCTCCTGCACCTGCGTCTTCTTTTGCTCTCCATTTAGTGTTCAGATTCCTGGTCCCACAGAAGTAGCCCTGGGCTTCTGGACACCCATCTAGGGGACTCCGGGTGATAAATAGTTCACAGGAAAATGGGGTTACTTATATTTCCAATATATGATTTTGAGACATAAGTAATTAAATAGTTGCTGGTGATTCATGCTGATACCAGGAGTGGCCTTGCAACCCATCTCAAACTGACAGCTCTGCTGGCTTCCTAGCCCCGTGGGGAACCAGAGACAACATTTCTGGGAGACACCTCACATCTCCTAGGGAGGTTTGGACCCGCCTGTAATAGTAGGTGTCAGAACTGAACCCCACAGCTTAGGAGATACATCCTATGGAACAGATAATTTGCTGGAATTAGCTGACATAGGAAAGGAGTTTCTCTACCAGGTTTACCAGTAGGCCATGTAGAAGGCGAGTAGCAACTAAAAGCAAGAGGTCACTTGGAACCCAAGCAGCAAGCCAGGGCCAGAGGGAGAACCCAGGAGATGTTCCTCTGTATCAGAATCACTGAGGGAGCTGGTCAAATAGATTCTTGGTCCCTACCTCAACAATGCTAAATCATAACTTCTATTGAGAATTTTCATCTTTTATAAGCACTCATCTACTCAAAGTGATGCTGACATACGCTGGATCTTGAGATCCAATGTCTTAGAGAAAAGACTGCATAACACGACCTGGAATGAGGCATGTCCAGTGCCAAACATACAGATGGGTATACATGTTTCGCAAAATAACCCAACACTATTTGTCCCAAGCAGCTAAGTTGTGCACAAAATGACTGCAAGTGCTAGTTTGAAGTGTTCTACTTATGGATTCCATATGCATATGTATCATGTGTTTTTAAAAGCAAGTACTCTGTTCTTTGGTTGAATTTGACATATAGACGGGAAAAGAAACCTCAGTATATGTAATAACAGCTTGCAAGTCATAATGCATCATCAAATGCCATCCCAGGTTCTCAATAGTATAAAAAATTACTTTAGTTTTAATCACTCCCATAGTTGGCTGGGATAGGACATATTTGAATGCAGTTACTGTCAAGGGAGCCCCCAGACTGGGAAAGAGAAACATCTCATGGAATGGAAAAGAAGGAGGAGGCTGGGGCAGTTTCAGTGTTGGCAGGGCTGGCACCTTCTGGGAGCTCTGAGGGAAAATCTATCTACACCTTCTTTCTAGCTTCCAGTGGCTGCCAGAGATCCTTGGAGAAGTTGTTCTTGCATCCTCATTTAAACAATGAGGTCTGTAGCTGCATGTGGTGGCACATGTCTGGGAGGCTGAGATAGGAGGATTGTAGATTCAAGACCAGCTTGAACAACTAAGGAAGAAGGAAGGAAGGAAGGAAGGAAGGGAGTTGCCTAAGATAATTCACTCCCCATGTTTCTTGAATTAGTCAGTGTCACAGAACTCTCTACTTCCTCATTCATTGTATGCATCCTCCCACCAAGACCAGCATTTGTCTTAGTTCTCCTCCAGTGCATAAGTAGGACCCTCACAAAACGGGAAATTTGAAGGAGTCAAAATTCCAAGACGCTGGCCTGACTTTCACCATCATGAAAACTCCACAGGGGCGGGGATTTTGTCTGTTGTTCACTGTGGTGCCCCCAGCACTGAGAACAGCGTCTGGCAAATAGTAGGTATTCCATAAATACTTGTGGAATGGCTGTCATGCGATTCCACAAGGCAAAGATAAGGTGGAGACCTTCAGCTCAGGACAGACACCTTTGAACCGAGCGGTGATGACTGGCTTCGGTGGCAGCCAGCTCTCTGCGTGTACTATGGCTGCCGCCAGTCAGTGTTGGCAGGGCTGGCACCTTCTGGGAGCTCTGAGGGAAAATCTATCCTACACCTTCTTTCTAGCTTCCAGTGGCTGCCAGAGATCCTTGGCATCCTTCGGTCTGTAGACATATCACTCTTTGCTCTACCTACAATCTCTTCATAGTCTTCTGTCAGTATCTTCTCATAAGACATATGGCATTGGAAGCTGGGTGCAGTGGTGCACGCCTGTAATACCAGTACTTGGGAGGCTAACACAAGAGGATCACAGGTTGGAGGCCAGCCTCATAAACTTAGTGAGACCCTGTTTCAAAATAAAAGATAAAAAGGGCTGGGGGTGTAGCATGGAGGTAGAATACCCCTGGGTTCAAACCGCAATACAGAGAGAGAGAGAGAGAGAGAGAGAGAGAGAGAGAGAGAGAGATTTATCACTAGATTTAGGACTCACCTAGAAAATCCAGTCTTGCAATCTTTAGCTTAATTTCTCTGGTAAAGACCCCCTTTCCAAGTAAGATTATATCCACAGGTTGCAGATGGCTATTCTTTTTTGGGGGGAGGGGTGGAAATACCATTCAGTCCCAACATCAGCCTCCAAGATGATCCCAAGGATTCTTGCTCCTCAGTATTCTTTTTTTTTTTTTTTTTTTTTTTTTTGTGGTACTGGGGATTGAACTCAGGGGCATTATACATCCGAGCTATACCCCCAGCCTTATTTTTTATTCTTTATTTTGAAACAGGGTCTCCCTAAGTTGCGGAGTGCCTCATTAGGTAGCTGAGGCTGGCCACAAACCCGGATCCTCCAGTCTCAGCCTCCCAAATGCTGGGATTACAAGTGTGCACCACCACACCCGGCCTGCACCTCAGTATTAATACTCTGCTCCTACAGTGCACCAGGGCTGATCTGTGTGACCGGCATAACAGAGCTAGCTACCACATTGCAAGCAGCCCAAGGGAGAGGCTCATGTGGTAGAAACTGAAGCCACAAGAGCGTCCCTGGAAGCAAAGATGGTGGCTCCAGCCAAGCCTTTAGCTGACAGCAGCTCTGGCCAACATCTTAATGGCGACCTCATGTGAGACTCTGAGCCAGGACCTCCCAACTAAGCAGCTCCCACATTCCCAGCACATAGACTGAGAGGTAATAAATGTTTGTGGTCTTAAGCTACTAAGTTTTGTTATGCAGCAACATATTGTAAACCCAGATTTTGGTGCCAGGAGTGGGATATAATCACAAAAAATACCTTAATACATACACATGGCTTTGGAACTAAGTGGTAAGCAGAAGCTGAAAGGACTTTGAGGACAGTGTTAATGAAAATCTTAATGTCCTAAGGAAAGCATTTAGAGAATCACTGTATCTTTTGTGGAGGCTGCCAGCAAGGGCTTAAAAGAAAGAGGGGAATCTGATTAGAAATCAGAGGGAAGAAGATTCATGTTATGTTGTGGCAGGGAATTTAGACATGCTCTTAAACATAAACAGTTGAAGATCTGATAGATTTGAAAATCCTAAGCCTTTCCAAAATGCAAACAAAGCTAAAAATAAGAAATGCATCTGACAAAAATAAAATCCAAGGTACTGACAAAAAGAGGTCTAAAAATGAGGTCTAGGGCAAGACTGTCAGGTCTTCTATTAAGACTCAGAAGAATCTAAGGAGAGGCCTGAGAATACTATGCATGCAGACAGAAGACCCCCTAAAGTTTTAAGTGTATCTCTCAGATTCACTTGGCAAAATGAAAGGGCTTCTAAGAAGCTCAACATTTTTGTTTCTAACCAGAAGCCTAAGATAGAAAAAGGTTTACCTCAATGAGACGTTCTGTGTGAGTGTGTGTTTTGTATGATGGGGTAAACCCCAGTAAGATTCATAAGAGATCCATAAGGTCTTTTAAGAAATTATATGTAGCCAGGTGTGGGGGCACATGCCTGTAATCTCAGTACTTGGGAGGCTAAGACAGGAAGATCACAGGTTCGACACCAGTTTTAGCAACTTAGGGAGGCCCTCAGCAACTTAATGAGACCCTGTTTCAAAATAAAAAATAAAAAAGCCCTGGGTCAATCCCCAGTACTACAGGGAAATAAAAAATTGTATCAGCAGAAACATAGCTAGCCCGATTGATCTGAAATGACAGAGAAGGTATGAAAGGAAAAGAATGATTCAGGCCCCCAGATGTGCACAAACACATCAAGTTACTGATTTGCAAACACGTGGAACAGGCATAGGAAAGGAAGGGTGACCCGGAGAGTAGAACTATAGGGTACAGGCGAGAGCCATGAGAATCACTTCTTGGCAGGAGTAAGACCGAATCTTTTTTTTTTTTTTTTTTTTTTGCGGTACTAGGGATTGAACTCAGGGGCGTTCTACCTCCGAGCTATACCCCCAGCCCTATTTTTTATTCTTTATTTTGAAACCGAGTCTCACTAAGTTGCGGAGTGCCTCACTAGGTAGCTGAGGCTGGCCACGAACCCGGATCCTCCGGTCTCAGCCTCCCGAATGCTGGGATTACAAGCATGCGCCACCACGCCTGGCTATGCCTTTAGTTTTGATAATAAAAAGTCTAAAACCAGAATAAAGTCAAAATAAAGATTTCTCAGATTGACCCCTGTAGTCAATGATATTTTAAAGAAATCTCAGGCAGAAGGGAAATTATTATAGGTGGAAGTTTAGAAACGCAAGAAGGAATGATATAGAAAGTGAGGAGGATGTGGAAAATCAAAATGAACACTGGTTATGTAAAATAATGATAGTAATGCCTTGTGTACTCTTAAGATCACAGAAGAAAACAACACACAAAAACAAACGCATGGAATTAGGAAGTTAAATAAATGAAATTAAAGTGATCAAAGGTCCTTGTATGGTCTAGAAAGAGGGTTTAGTTTTAGTTGCACTGGACTCTGGTAAATTTTAGATTCATATTACAACTTCTAGGATAACAAGTTCAAAATATAGAGAGCATATGATGTCAGATGTTAATTGTGGGCAAGAAAATGGAATGATAATCTCTCTGGAGGCAAAAAGAGGAAAAATTAAAAGGAAATATATAATAGATGAACTAGATAGAAAGCACAAAATAAGGTGGTAAACTTAAAGTCAACTATATGGGTAAATTTGATAAAAATAGATGGACCAATTAGTTAAAAAACAAGAATGGTCAAACTAGAATTAAAATATTCAAATATGCTATTTATGAGAGATGAATCTAAAACAAAGTCACATTGGATGAAGGAAAAAATTATACCATATAAATACTAAGCAATAAAGGTAATGATACAATTATATTAATATTAGAGAAGATGTTAAGACAAAAATATTGGTAGAGAAAAAGAAGGTTATCAGAGAATGATAGACATTTCAATTGCCATGAGAAACTGCCCAGTGCTCACCTAGGGATGGAGCCGAGAGGAGAGGGGCTATGATCAGGAGGAGCCAGGGGGAGCTTTTGGTGGCCAATGAGGGTCAGTTTCTTTCCTGGATAGTGGTCATAAGAGTGTTCACTCTGCAGTTACTGGATGTAGAATATACTGTACCTTTTCTTTCAGTCCTTCTATCATATTTCACAATAAAGAAGTTTTTTGTTGCTGTTTGAATAAATGAATGGTGAGGGTGATTCTATTCTAGGAAGCCTGACATCAGAGTATGAGCCCTTAATCATGTTAATGCTGTGCTTACAAATCACCTAATAATAGGTAGAGCTTTACACATGTCAACTCATTTAACCCTCCTAAGGACCCTATGAGATACAGTCTATCTTTTATCCTCATTTTAAAATATGGAAACTGGGGCATATACAAGTTAAGTAACTTGTTCAAGGTCAAAGAATAGAAAGGGACAGAGCCGGGAACTGACCCTGGAGTCAAGTTCCAGAGCCTCTGTGTCTGACCACGTTGCTGAAGGTCACTGTATCATCATGCACTTGAGATAAATATCTCTATCTGTATCTATCTGTATCTATCATCTATCTATATGGCTTTTTTGATGTAGTGATATCATTTTTATTTCTAAATACATCTGTACTATAATATTGGGGACAAATTCACACTGAGAAGCAGTTAGCCTGGAAGAGAAAAGATAGTTTTGGAGGAAAATGGAAAAATCATTCTATAAGATACAGTATTTACTAAAGTGATACCATTTGAGTACTGTGTTTTTAGGGACAGGGGTTGACAAACAGCCTGCAGAAAGGCATTGAAAACCTGGAAAGAGACACACAGGTATGGGAATAGAGAATAGACAGAGAAGAATTACAAATCATGGACAAGTTAATATATTCTGCTCGGTATCCACATAGAAGAGCATGAACCTAAGTTGATACTCACCTCATACCACATGTAGTTATAAATTCCAGACAGATTTAAAACCTTTATAGAAAAAAAAAACATAGGATAAATATCTTTTCATCTTCATGACTACATCACACTGAAATAAAACACAATCAAAAACAAAGACCAAGAAAAAGGATATGTCATAGATGGGGCGGAAATATTTGGAATGCATAAGACTAACCAATTATTTTCAGAATTACAAAGGTGAGCCGGGCGTGGTGGCACATGCTTGTAATCCCAGTACTTCAGAGGATGAGAAAGGAGGATTGCAGGTTCACAGCCTGCCTCAGTAACCCTGTGAGGCCCTCTGCAACTTAGTGAGACCCTGTTTCAAAATAAAAAAAATAAATCAGGCTGGGGGTATAGCTCAGAGGTAGAATGTCCCTGAGTTCAATCTTCAGTACTACACACACACACAAAAAAAAGAATTACAAAGGCTATCTCCTAGTTAGTAAAAATAACAAATAATAAAAGAACAAGTCTATAGAATAATGGGCAACATGTATGAACTGGCAATTCACAGAACTTAACAAATAAAAATATAGGGTGTGGTGTAAAGGAGTCATTGTTGATTTTTTTTGGTATACTATATGGTTGTGTTTTAAAAGGGAGTCCTCAGCTGGGCATGGTGGCATACTTTTGTAATCCTAGTACTTGGGAGGCTGAGACAGGAGGATTGCAGGTTCAAGGACAGCCTCACAAGTAGTGAGACTCAGCAACCTAGAGAGACTTTGTTTCCAAACAAAAAGTAAAAATAAAAAGGGGTGGGGGTATAGCTCAAAGGTAAAATGCCTCTGAGTTCAATCCCCAGTACCCCCCAACACACAATAAATATGCAGGACATAAAAACAATAGTATCTTTTTAGTATAGGTATATCCTATATTCCTAGTATACATATGTCTTGGGATTTCTGCATTTTATCTGGCAGCCTTGTGATAAGATATTCTATTTCACTCATATCTGAACATATAGATTACAACAATAACACTTTGTATCTATCAATTTAGCAAAAAATGATCAAGTCTAATCATACTTGATGGTGAGTGTGTGAATAACATTTTAGAGAGAATTTCATAAAACCTACTAAAGTTGAAAATGTTCATTACACTATGATCCCACAATCCTACCACTGAGATCTATCAAGAAACATTTTTTATTGGAACATAAAGAAATGTTTACAATCCCAGCTACCTAAGGAAAAATGTATAAGAATGAGTATAAGACCAGCTACATGGGGGGCTGAGGCAAGAGGATCACAAGTTTGAGGACAGCCTGGAAACAAAACAAAAACAAGCAGTGTACAAAGGTATTAATTGTACCGTGGAATAAAAACCTTTGGTATAATCAGATTACATAATCCTGTCACAATTGCACAACAAAAAGCCAAGCAGTAGTTAAAAATGAGTAAACCAGAACTACACAGTATACCGAACAATCAAAGCAAATTTCAAACAGATGCTCAGAGCCAAGTTTAGCTACTCAAATTGTAGAATAAGATGTTTATGAATACTACGTATGCGGGGATCGACTACATTGCAAGTGTTTTGGTGGTTACCTTGGATGAAGGTCAACAAGGTGAACGGATAGGTGAGTTTCCATCTGTATTTCTGCTGCTTTCTTCTATAAAAGAAGAAATGAAGAGAAGTCAAAGCAACTATGATGACGTGTTAAATCTATTTAATCCAGGCAATGGGCATGGGGGTGGCTCTTTTGTTTTGATTTGTTTTTGTTTGTTTTTAGCATTTTCTGTATGTTTGAAGTGATTTGAGATTAAGAGCATTTTTTTTAAGGAGGTAGATGCTTACGTGGGCCCCCGGTGCCCAGTGCCCTTCCAGCTCGGTAGTGCTGTTGGGTGTCATCTTGACCCAGGTGATCAGTGTCATGCCTCTCCTTGGGTAACCTCTGACGTGCCTTGGCCTCTCCTAGTTGCCTGGGAACACTGCAAGCCCGCTGTTACCCGGGAGCCTCCCCAGCCAGCGGCTGCTGTCAGCTAAGCATGTGTGTGCCTGGAGAGGTCCCTCCAGTTCCTTGGTCCTAACTGCACCTAGGAGGGCAGGTGCGTTTGTAAGTCCCTCGTTCATGCCTAGCTTGTCTCAGCAGGCTTTGTGGAGGGCAGAGACTGCCACCCCAAAAGGCTGTCCTGACCGGTCCTGACCCGTCCTGACTGGTCCTGACCTCAGCCAGGCATGATGTAGAGGAGGCTTCTCTTCCTAGGAGAGGCGGAGGCACTCAGGGTGACCTGAGAACAGCTGCAGATTGATTGCCTGAGTCAGAGGTGACACCCAACTGTACCTCCAACTGGGCATCTGGGCTCTGGGGACCCACCTGACGGGCATTAAGGACATTCACGTTGCTGTGCAACCATCATCTGGCAAAACTGAAACCCAGTACCCGTGAAACAATGACTCCCCACTTCCCCCACCTGCAAGCCCCTGCTAACCACCATTCCACTTATGTCACAAATTTGGCTATTCTGTGTAAGATGAATCACACTGTGTTTGTCTGTCGGGTGACCATCTTATTTCACTTAGCATAATGTCTCGAAGGGTCATAGCATAGTAGCATGTGTCAAAGTTTCCCTCCCTCTTAAGGGTAAATAGCGTATGCCACTGTATCCACTCGTCATCTGTAGGTGGACACTTGTGTTGCTTCCATTAGCCTTTGAGATTGTCACAGCAGAGGTCATATCAGTCTTCCAGGGCTGCAGAGACCTTTTGCTGTAACACGAGGACAGAATGTGAGAGAGGTCACCTCCCTGCAGAAGGAAACCAGGAAAATACAAAGCAAAGTAGGTGTGAGCAGCTTTCCAGCTGGTCCTGCTGCCTCCACGCCAGCTCTCCAGCCCACCTACCCCCCACTGTAGCCCATGCCAAAACCATCATGTCAGTCCATTTTCAGAATCTTCAGTGGCTCCCGACACCTCTGGGATAAAGTGCAAGCTTTTTATGGGGGTTCACAAGACCTTGCATGCCAGCCCCTCAGCCTCCCCCTGTTTCTACCCTCATCTCCTGAACTCCTCATACCAGTTGGATTCTGCTTCTAGTAAGTCGTAAGCCACGCCCTGTGCAGGTACACACAGTTCTGTCCACCTGACTCTTCCTGGGGTTGATTTCTATTCATCATCTGGAGTATAAGTCTCCAGTTTGAATCCTTGCCGCACTGGGCAAAGGTTCAATGACATAAAAAGTGTTTTTAGCTGCAAGTAACAGAAGACTCAGTAGGTATGAATTGGTTAATCAGGAAGGACTAGGGTCGGCTGGTTGCGGTGATGCATACCTGTAAGCCCAGTATTTGAGAGGCTGAAACAGGCCAATCGCAGGTTCAAAGCCAGCTCCGGCAACTTATTGAGGCGTTCAACAACTTTGTGAGGCCCTGTTTCTAAGTAAAAAATAAAACAGAGCTTGGGGGGGGGTAGCTTGAAGGTCAAATGCTCCTGGGCTTCATTCCCAGCACCATACACACACACACACACACACACACACACACACACACACACACACACACACGCAGTCTAGGGTTGAGAGTTGATTAATCCAATGGCTCAGAGCTGGCATTCAGGATAAAGCCTCCATCTTTCCTCTCGACCATCCTCAGGAAACTGACTCCTTTTGGCCGGGCTTCCTGTAGTGTCACGATGCTTGTGGCAGCTCCAATCACAGTCCTGCCTTGTGTCCCCTATCAGGCACGAAGAAAACCTCCTGGGGATCCTCCTGTCAGTTATCCCTGAGTGCCTCATTGGCTGGAATTACACCACATGCCTGTGCTCCAGCAGGTCCCAAAGCCCCAGGAATGGATGGTGCAGTGGAGCGCCTCACTGCTGCTTCTGTGATGTTTGTGTAAGTTGCATGTGCAGACATTACTTTGTAAGAGAACACACGAAAGAGCTGGGCAAATAGACCTCGCACTGGGGCTTTTTTCTGCCTCGAATGGGAAGCCCGGGCCTCCCCTAGAACAGACCATTCCTTGCCTGTGATTCAGTCCATTGTGTCTGTTGGACATTTTGGTTGGGTAAGTCAGTGTCTCAATCCCCACATGAGGAAGAAAGCTAGTACCTGGTTGGGGCAATCGCATGGACTTGCTGATCCTCTGAATGTGCTAGGCAGATTAATGGTTCCCCAAAGATGTCTTCATCCCAATTCCCAGAGCCTGTGAATAATGTGGCAAGTTACCCAACAAAGGAGGAATTAAGGCTACATATGGAATTAAGATTGTTCATCTTCTGGGTTTAAACAGATTACCTGGATTATATGGATATCCAGTGTGATCACAATGTTTTTTCAGTGGAGACAAGGGAGGGGGCAGAGCAGAAGAATGACAACCAGAGATGGCGCCGTGACTGGCTCTGAAGGTGGCGGAAGGGGCCATGTGCCAAGGAGTGCAGGCAGCCTCTAGTGGCCAAAGAGGACAAGGAAATGGATTCCCCTAAACCTCCAGAAGGGAGAGCAGGTCAGCCAACCCCTTGGTTTTAGCCTAGTGAGAACTCTTTTGAACTTCCAACCTTCTGAGCTCTAAAGTAATAAATTTGTGACATGCAATAAAAAACTAAGGTATTCAGTGTCAGGAACCCACCTGGCGTTTTGCAGACATCTCTCTTCCTCTGAAGCTACCAGTGGGCTCTGGCTGTGGAGTCAGACTGACCTGGGTTCGAATCCTGACCTCCTTGCTCACCAGCTGTGTGACCTGGAGCAAGCCACTTCCTCTTTCTTAGCCTCATTTTCCTCTTCTGCAAGACCGGGATGTTACTGGTTAGGGTCATGTGGGTATCAATGACATCCCACTCACACATCACATAGGATGTGCCCCGTACCCAATGGGCAACTAGTAACACACACATGACCAGTCCTTCCTTCACCTGGATCCAGGAGGTGAAGACCAAGCTGGTCAAGGCTGGTCTCTGATCACCATTTAGTCTAATGTTTCATCCCCAGCCATTATTATTATTATTATTATTATTATTATTATTATTATTATTATCATTATTATTATTATTATTTGAGGCTGAGTCTCACTAGGTTGCTGAGGCTGGCCTTAAACCTGTGATCCTCCTGTCACAGCCTCCCAAGTACTGGGATTATAGGCATATGCCACCAGGCTGGCTTGAAATATAAAGGACCCCCCCCCCAAAAAAAATCCAAAATAAAAACACTAAAAAACTTAACCTCCTACAAGTCCTTTATAGATTACCAAATGATCAATAAATAGGACCCTGGTAAGGTAGGGAGATCAAGGGGCCCAGGAGCCCCTCCCAGCCTCCCCACTGCCAGGGTCCCACCCACCCACACCAGTGGATCCTGTTCCCCCCCACCCCTCCCCTGGGGCAGGGAAGCACCTGTCTCCCATCACTGCATCCTTCCAAGGCGGGAAACTTGTTTTTCTCCCTT
>PVLC010016931.1:6639-34685 GCA_004027655.1 Graphiurus murinus
CACTAGGGATTGAACCCAGGGGCATTCTACCTCCGAGCTACATCCCCAGCCCTATTTTTTATTCTTTATTTTGAAACCAGGTCTCACTAAGTTGCGGAGTGCCTCACTAGGTAGCTGAGGCTGGCCGCGAACCCGGATCCTCTGGTCTCAGCCTCCCGAATGCTGGGATTACAAGCGTGCGCCACCACGCCCGGCTAGGATTATGAATTTAAAAATATACCACACTTTGGGACATTGTGATGGTTTCTGCTGAATAGAATCTGTCTTTAACATATATTATCTCATAAATGTATGGTTGGTTATTGTCTTCTCTATACCCAAGCAAGTACAATTTTTTTTTTTATAGTGGAAATGATTATGTTCTTTTTAGGATAAAAGAAACTTGCTTACCAGCATTAGAGGAGCAAAGTGGTATTGTTAAGTATGTCCAAGTTCTAGAATAATTTTGCCACTTCATTTAGTCTAGGAGCCAGGGAGCAAGGTACTTAATCTTATCTTTTCTTCCTCCCTCCCTCCCTCCCTCCCTCCCTCCCTCCCTTCCCTTCTTCCTTCCTTCCAGCCTTCCTTTTTTTTTTTTTTCTTTTTATGGCACTGGGGATTGAACCCAGGGCATTCTACCTCTGACCTACACCCCCAGCCCTATTTTTTTAATTTTTATTTTGAAACAGGGTCTCTGTAGGTTGTTGAGAGTCTCACAATTTGCTAAAGCTATCCTTGAACCTGTGTTCTTCTTATTAGCTTCCCAACTACTGGGATTACAGGCATGCATCACCAAGCCCAGTTTACTTAATCTTTTTAAAACTTTTTTCATCTATGGAAGTGGAAACAGTTGTTACTGCAAGACTCTTATATAGCTGTAGGTGGATTAAATGCAGTAATATGCATAATGGTTCATTGCAAATATAAAGTGTACACATATGAGTAATATTGGAATTCTTATTAGAATTTTAGCCATACTTAGAAGAGGTAACAGTGCCACACAGTATGGATACATTTATCTTTGTATGTAATAGTAAAAAAAAACCACTTTTCAACATTGTTGTTAAGCCCTTTAGTGTATAACCAGTGCTTTTCTCAAAGTTTTAATACCTGTGATTTAGCTCTGGTGATAGTGGGGTGATTGAATGGGTCAGTATTAATTTAGCACTTTCTACTTTAGAGGCTTGTTTTGAATAAGTCTGTTCTGATATTGTTTAATTCATTGTTCTCAGTAAATTCTCCCTGCTCCAATGCTTGCCTGTTTGGTTGCACTTTGTAAAATTTCCACTTGGGGGTAGTGTTTCATCATACAATTGAACAATTCTGTCTTCACTAACAGTGTTATTTGCCACTTTGGTTTTGAAATTTCCTTTGCTTTTAAAAAAGAGGCATAGAAGACTATTAGCTACATGTTTTAAAATCTTGATATTTTTTAACTGGTTGTTCCTGTCATTTGAATAATTGCATGGAAATGAACAATTAAGTCTTTTGAGAATTATATTTTTTATCTCTTGAAGGAAAATGTAAGACTATTTACATTATTTTGTGTCATTGCAGAATTTTTTTTTCAGTAAGACTGGTGTTATTATATTGTTAGGAAAAAGTATACGCTAGTGTACATTTTGAAAAACAAAATTTCTTAAAAAAAAATACCAGTACTTGGGAGGCTGAGACAACAGGATCTGGGTTCGCGGCCAGCCTCAGCTACTTAGTGAGCTTAGTGAGGCTCTCTGCAACTTGGTGAGACCCTATTCAAAATAAAGAATAAAAAATAGGACTAAGGTGGTGCACACTTGTAACCCTAGTACTTGGGAGGCTTAGACTGAAGGATCCTGGTTTGGCGCCAGCTTCAGCTGCTTAGTGAGTCCCTCCGCAACTTAATGAGACCCTGTTTCAAAATAAAGAATGAAAAAGCTGGGGGTGTAGCTTGGAGGTAGAACGCCTCTGGGTTCAATCCCCAGTGCCTAAAATAATATATATAATATCTATTATATATTGATATATATTAATACATATTAATATATAATATAATATAAATATATATTTATTTACTGTAGCTGGTTACAACCATAGATAGGCATTGGCTTTTTGTCTATAATATCCATTTACCTCCTTAACCATCCAATCCTGCTTTGAATCTTCATTTCAATTAAGCATATTTCTTTAGGAAAAAACCCCTTTTTTAAAAGAATTATGATAATTATCAACATTGGGACACTGCATTTTAGTACATAGATTCTCAAACTTATTGCTCCCTTTTTAGAATAAAAATTACTCAGCGTCCCCCTGGAAATCTTACCTTTTTAAAGTGGATAAACAAAGATGCAGAGACACATTTTTAACCTTTTATATATCATTATATGAAGAGAATTTTAATTCCTTTTTATTCTGATTTCAATTTTTTGTATAAATATCCTGAAGTGGATCATTGGTAGTTTTTTCTTTTTTATTAATGCATTAATTGTACATGTTAGTGATATTCAGTGTGTATTTCCATACATGCATGTAGCATACATTTGTCATTATGTTAGTTAGTTTTTCATCACTGTGACCAACACATGATAAGAACAACTTCAAGGAGGAAAGATTTATTTTGGCTTATGGTTTTAGAGGAAACTGTAAAGACCACAGTTGGCTGTATTCATTGCTCTGGGTCTGAGGTGAGACAGAACATCTTGGTGGAAGGGCACAATGGAAGAAAGCTGCTGCAGTCTTGGCAGCCATAAAGTGTGCGAGCACAGACCAGAGAGAAGATAAACCCTTCCGGAGCATGCCCCTAGTGACCACTTCCTCCAGCTAGCTCCCATCTCTAGCAGTCCATTCAGCCATCAATGACTTAGTCCACTGCTGAGGTCAGAGCTCTTACAATCCAGGCACTCCCCAGAGCCCCACCTCTGAGCACATGAGACGTTGGGGGGCATTTTAGATCCAAACCATAAGGATTATATAACTACCCTCTTCTTCCATCCTCGCCCACTCTTTTTTTTTTTTTTTTTTTTTTTGTGGTACTGAATTGAACCCAGGGTTGTTCTGCTACTGAGCTACACCCCAATCCTTTTTTATGGTTTTATTTTGAAACAGGTTCTTGCTAAGTTCCTGCATGCTAGCCTGGAACTTGTGATCTTCCTTCTCTGTCTCCCAAATACTCGGTTAACAGGCATGTACCACCTCTTCCTGCTGACTATTCTATTTTCAGTCTTTTTTTTTTTTTAGTTTCCAGGAACATCTAAATTGTCTTCCTGCTTATTAATTTGAAAATTAATACTCTACCAGCTTAATACCTCATTCAGATGTATGATTACAATGCACCAATAAAAAATTAATAGAATTTATTTTTACAGTGTTTTAGGTTTTTGATCCACAACAGTCGATATTACTAGACCCAGTGCAAAATTGAAAATATCTGAAAAGCATGAAAGCATTATATAGACATAAGGTGATATATTTCTTACAGATAAATAATGAGAAGTACCCAGGAACTAGTTAACACACCAGAAAGAGCTGAACCAACAAATTTAATCTCCGTGTGTGTGTGTGTGTGTGTGTGTGTGTGTGTATGTGTGTGTGTATGTGTTTATGTTTATGTTTATGTTTATGTTTATAGTACTGGGAATTGAACCCAGAGGCTCTACCTCTGAGCTACACCCTCAGCCCTATTTTATTTTAATTTTGGAACAGTGTCTCACCAGGTTGATGAGAGTCTCACTACTTGCTGAGGCTGTGCTCACATCTGTCAAGTACTAGGATTCCAGGCATGTACCACCACACCCTGCTTTCTTGTGTTTTTTAAAAGAATATCAAGCGTAAAAACTGTCTAGTTACAGCCGGGCATGGTGGTGCACGCTTGTAATCCCAGCATTCGGGAGGCTGAGACCGGAGGATCCGGGTTTGCGGCCAGCCTCAGCTACCTAGTGAGGCACTCCGCAACTTAGTGAGACTCGGTTTCAAGATAAAGAATGAAAAATAGGGCTGGGGGTATAGCTCAGAGGTAGAACGCCCCTGAGTTCAATCCCCAGTACCGCAAAACAAAAAACAACAAAAAAAACTGTCTAGTTGCTAGCAAAGTTATGTACCCTCTTACGGTAAACTTTCCAGGGTATTGATAGATTGCCTCTCTGAATCTATCTGAAAGAAAAATTGTAAGCATAGCTGTGGAAATTTACAGATTGTATCACAGTATACTGGATAAACTAGTTGATTCTATATTAAAGGGTAGGGCCATTGAAAAATAGAGAAACAACCTAATGGGAAAAGGCACCATAGCTTGTAAGGGACATTTGTGTAGAAATATTGTGAACTCTTTAGGGAAATAATGACTCTTGTGCCAAAAGGAAAACTGGGGGATGAAATTTATAAATTTAAGACTTCTGCAAAATCTTAACGTGCAATGGTATTTCCTACTATTAAGTGAGAAATTTTAAAGATTGAGCCATCCTTGGATTGATAGCACTTTAAAAAATATATGGATAGGGAACTGACTTCAAATAAAGTATATGAATTAATAAGGTGTGCGTGATGGCACATACCTGTAATCCCAGTACTTGGGAGGCTAAGACAAGAGGACTGTAGGTTTGAAAACAGCTTCAGCAACTTAGCGAAGCTCTCAGCAACCTAATGGGACCCTGTGTCAAAGTACGTAGGGCTAGGGATGTTGCTTGGATATAGAATGCCCCTCGGAAAATTCTGGTTTGGTTAAGTAGGTAGAACAGTAGCAGCTCACATTATGTCCAGCAGTGTTGATTCTCTTTTATTTTTTAAATATTTATTTATTTTTGGCACTGGAGATTGACCCCAGGGGCATTTTACCTCTGAGCTACACCTTCGGCCCTTTTTATTTTTTTATTTTGAAACAAGGTCTTATTAAGTTGCTGAGGCTGGCCTCAAACCCATGATCTTCCTGTCTTGGTTTCCCAAGTACTGGGATTACAGGCAGTGCACCTTGCCTGGCTATGTTGATTCTCCCCACACTTTATTTATTTATTTATTTTTGGTACTGGGGATTGGACCCAGAGCCTTGCCACCTCCAAGCTACACTCCAGCCCTTCCCTTTTTGAAATAGGGTTTCACTAGGGTGTTGAGGGTCCCACCAAGTTGCTGAGGCTGGTCTCAAACCTGCAATCCTTCTGTCTCAGCCTACCAAGCATTGGGACTAAAGGCGTGAGCTGATTCTCCCCCTCCCCCTTTTAGGTGAGGGGCCTCAGGGAGGGATGTTAGTTAAGGGGATGCCTTAGAAACTGTCTTGTCAAGCCAGGTGTGGTAGTGCATGCCTACAAATCCCAGTACATGGGAAGCTGAGACAGGAGGATTGTAGGTTTGAGGCCAGCCTCAGTAATGTAGTGAGGCTCTCACCAACCTAGCGAGACCCTGTCCCAAAACCAAAAACTAAAAAAAAAAAAAAAAAGGGCTGGGGGTGCAGCTTGGAGGTAGAATGCCCCTGGGTTCAATCCCCACTATCAAAACAACAACAAAAAGCAAAACAAAAATAACAACTCCATGAAATTATCCTACCAGTTTCTGAATGATAAACTCCTTCAAGGAAGGAACCCATTTTCCTAGTCTGTTTAGCAGCCCTGAGTTCGGTGCATGCTGTGTAAGGTGCTGACAGGTGGTAAAATGAAACCTCAGTGTTCATTCAAAACTGGGTAGGGACTGGGCCAAAGATAGAAGTGGCTCACTTTCCCTCTGGGTCTAAACTGTGAGATGTTTTGTCATTCTGAAGTATTCCTATAGGAGTTAGGTGGGCAGAACTATGAAGACAGGCTTTTTTCCCCTTAAGCGTAAATGTTTTTGGAGGTTTAGCTAAAAACTGTAGTTAGGTTTCCTACTATACTTGTAAGAGTTCAAGTAACTCATGGCCAATCTTTAAGGCCAACTTTAAGATCTCCAAAGACCTTTGAGGGTAAAATAAACCTCTGCAGGGTTATTCTTACAGGCCAGCACCTAGGTGGTACTCCAACACCTATGTGATAAATTGGAGGCCAATGATAACCTGCCATCCAGTTTATAGATGGAAGAGACTAAAATGTAGTAGCTCAGAAGGATTCAGAACTTACTGAACATGAAGTAGAAAAGATTTCTATTTGTATGCTAGGGATTCTGTTTTGTTTTCCTTTTATACTTGATAAGATCACAGAGTTGGTATGGTATACCTCTGTGCAAAGAGTTTACAGGTTTTGGATGTTTTAAAGGAAAAATGCATTTGGAAACCATTTTTAAGTCAATTTCCCCAATTCTTACATAGTCTATATAAATGAAAATGCTTTGTTTCCATTTATATAATTCTTCCTAACTTTGCCATGCATGTGTCATCACACCTGGCTCTTCCTGTGTATTTAATCTTGAAATGATTTCACATTTTTCTCTTTGATAAAAAATGATTTGAGCCATGTCATTTTTCTTATTCAAAGAAAAGAAAAAAGACAGTACTTGGGAGGCTGAGGCAGAAGGATCACAGGTTTGAGAACAGTCTTTAGCAACATAGGGAAAACTCAACAACCCAGCAAGACCCTGTTTCTAAAACAAAAAAAGGGCTAGGGGTGTAGCTGGGAGGTAGAATGCCTCTGTCTTCAATTCCCAGTACCACAAACAAAACAAAACAAAAATACGGGGACAAGGCATTGCAGAGTTAAAAATTTCATGATATAAATGTATGTTTAAATATTTTTGCTATTTTCTTATATCTTTGTTCAAAAACAAAGAGGCATGTTTTGGAAATGTTTATTTTATGGTGTGTTTAGTAAGATAGGGATAGGTCAGGAAGGAACTGGGCAGATTACTGAAGTAGACTAGTAATTAGAATTTCATTTCTAACTTGCTTTTTTTAAAAATACTGTCATTGGTACATTATAATTATACATCATAGTGAGATTCAAAGAGATACAAACACACATGCACACAGCTCTTGGTGTGTTTCCCTCTGGATCCCACCCCCTCCCTCCCCATACATATTAGTGAGATTGGTAGTGATACCTTCATATATGGACACAGCATCATTTGAACTATTTCCTTCAGTTCTCCTTTTTCCCCTCCATACCTCACTCTCCCAGTCCCCTTCTACTATTCTGGTCTCTCTCCTCATTTATCTGAAATCTGTTTTGTTTCCTATTTTCTCTATAGCTTCCATATATGAGAGAAAAGAGACAACCCTTGACTTTCTGAGAGTGGCTGATCTCACTTAGCTTAATATTCTAACTGCCATTTTGAAAGTGTAGAAGTTAATTATTGTTTGCATATTTTTGCATTGCAGTGAATGATTTAGGAGGGGACATGAAAGGAGTTGGTAAAGGCTCCTTGCCTGCTGATAAAGTGGTTGAAGAAATACGAAGGAAAGGTGGAAAAGCAGTGGCCAACTATGGTATAGTATTTGAGAGAACTACATTATTTTTTTCCCTTCACCTGATGTAATTGCTTGTACTAATAATCTTTGAGAAATTATTTTAGCACTCCAGTATAACTATGAAATTAGATTTTAAGTCTGCCAAAGCTCTTTGTTGACATATTTTATACCACATGTAAGAATTTGTAAACTTTTGATGTAAACTATTTCATGTGGTTATAAACATTGTTCTGTTTTATTTGAACATTTTAAAGGAACTCATGACATATAATCAGTAATTTATTGTAGATATGGCAATGTTCTTGTCTTTTTTTTTTTTTTTTTTTAATGGTGGTGGGGATTGAAATCATGGCCTCATGTATATGTTCTTAAAAGACCCGCTTTAGCTGGGTATGGTGGCACATGCCTGTTATCCCAGCTACTTGGGAGGCTGAGTCAGGAAAGTCACAAGTTCCAGGCCAACCTAGACGTAGGTGACCTGTCTCAAAATGAAAACATTTTTAAAAAGATCTGGGTATGTAGCTTAGTGGTAGAGTGCTTGCTTAGCATGTGTGAGGTCCTAGGTTTAATCCCCAGCACCCCAAAAGCAAACAAAGAAAAACAAAAACAAACCCAAGAAAACGTTAAACATTCTTGTTCCCAAGCATTTCTGATAAGGTATATTCAACCTGAATCTCTTAGTGGCACATCTAACTCAGGGTGGTATTGCTCCCAAGGAAGGAAGGGACTGACAGTATTTCCTGGTTCTTCCCTGTGAATGAAGAGAACATAGGGGATGCAGTGATAATGTTGAGTTGACAGCAGAGCATTTGACACACAGCTGTGGGGATATGAGCCCTTCTCTTCAGCTAATTAGTGGAAATTAACAAAGTCACAAGTTTTTTTTTTTTTTGGCCATAAGGTTTTGAACTTCACTTTTTGTAGTTAGTATTGTAAAAACAGTAGATTTGATTTCATGTAATTATTTAAAATTAAATATAAATTAAATGAAGTTAAACATTCAACTTGTCACGCTAGCTACATTTTGAATACCCAGTAGCCACATATGTTTAGTGGCCACTATATTTGGACAGTGCAGAATAGGACGTTGTCATTCTCTTGGATGAACAATGCTCCTTTAGGTATTTTAGAAATATTTGTCAAATATTTCTTAATTATCTTTCTCATCCCTCTTTTGGTAGACCGAAGAATTAATTAGGGGTTACATTCCTTTGATAACATTAGACCATCTGTGTTTAGATTTTTTATGTGCATGTGCTATAAATGTATTTTTCTTGGAAATGAGTTCTGTTGAGTGAGTAGTATCAGTCATGTGCTGTACTACTACACAGGATTTAGAAGTCGTTTGTGGCGGAGATTGTTAAAGGTTTTTTTTTAACTAATTTTTATTTCCTTCAGACTCAGTGGAAGAAGGAGAGAAGGTTGTGAAGACAGCACTGGATGCTTTTGGAAGAATAGGTGATGTTTATTTGCATTTATAGCTGTGATAGAGTATCTTTTACCTTCCTTTTTTTTTGTTTTTTGTTTTTTGTTTTGTTTTGTTTTTTTGCGGTACTGGGGATTGAACTCAGGGGCGTGCTACCTCCGAGCTACACCCCCAGCCCTAGTTTTTATTCTTTATTTTGAAACCGGGTCTCACTAAGTTGCGGAGTGCCTCACTAAGTAGCTGAGGCTGGCCGTGAACCCGGATCCTCCGGTCTCAGCCTCCCGAATGCTGGGATTACAAACGTGTGCCACCACGCCCGGCTATCTTTTACCTTCCTAATAAAATATTTTTAAATTTACTTCTGTTTACTAAACAAGTCTTCCCACCCTCTACTTTTTGGTACCGACCATTGAATCCTAGAGCACTCTGCCTCTGAGCTATACCCCCAGCTCTTCTAAAAAAAAAAATATTTTATTACGAAACATGATCTCACTAAGTTGCTAAGGCTGTCCTTGAACCTCCAGTCCTCCTGTCTCAGCCTCCCAAGTACTGAAATTACAGGCATATGCCACCATGCCCAACTCAAATCTCTCTCTCTCTTTTTTTTTCCTTTGTGGTACTGGGGATTGAACCCAGAGGCATTGAGCTATACCCCCAACCCTGTTTTATTTTATATTTTGAAGCAAGGGTTTCACCAAGTTGCAGAGGGCCTCACTAAATTGCAGGCTGTCCTTGAATCTGTGATCCTCCTGTCTCAGTCTCCCAAGTGCTGGGATTACAGGCATGTGCCACCATGCCCAGCTTCAAGTCTCTTTCTTGCTAGTCTGCTTTTTGGATCTGTTTTATAAGTTAATTATTTCATTTAACCTGTCTTCATTCATAAAGGACTTGAGGGTGACAGTTTTATGGATATGTGTGTTGAGCTTGTGTTTTATTGTTTTTTGTACCTTAAGTTTTTTGTGTGTGGGGGGGGGGATGGTGGTACTGGGAATGGAACCTAGGGGCATTCTACCTTCGAGCTATATCCCCAGACCTATTTTACTCTTTTATTTGGAAATAGGATTTCACTAAGTTGCAGAGGGCTTCACTAAGTTGTTGAGGCTAACCAGAAACCTGCAATCTTTCTGTCTGAGCCTCCCAAATATTGGGATTACAAGTATGTGCACCACGCCTGGCCCCTTAAATGTGTTAAAAATTTTGTAAGCATTTGCGAAGTGCTCTTTTTGTAGTAATTAAACCCCAAATATATTTATTTTGGCAGTAGAGGACTCTGAATTCTTTTGAAGATTTATAATGATTTGGATTAAAATGATCGGATATCTTGCAAATTAATTAAAATGAATTACATATAGTAAAAAAACTTCATTTTCAAAAAGTACTTCAAACACATTACTTAGTCTTTTTTTTTTTGTGGTACTGGGGATTGAAATCAGGGACATTCTACATCTTAGCCATACCCTCAGCCCTATTTTTTATTATTTATTTTGAAACAGGGTCTCACTAAGTTGCGGAGTGCCTCACTAGGTAGCTGAGGCTGGCCGCAAACCCGGATCCTCCGTTCTCAGCCTCTTAAATGCTGGGATTACAAGCGTGTGTCACCACGCCCGGCTTTAGTCCTGTGTATTCTTACTAAAAGGTTAATGAATTACTAGAGGGAAACATTACTGTAGCTAGGCCAATGTGTTTACAGTCTGAAACACATTACTTTTTGTAAATTGAATGTATGTCTTTTTTTGGTCTAGTATATTTATTTTTCTAATTACATTAGGTTAAACTCATAACAGCCATTTTCACATACCATTTAATAGAGATGGAGACCACCAAGGTGTAAGTCACAGGGTGAAAACAGCTGCAAGATGGTGGTTGAATCTTAAAAAAAAGATTGCTTTCTTTATATAATGAGATTCCAAATAGGTACCAAAATAGAACATCAGTTTCTGAATTTAATGACTTTCTTTTTGAGATTTTGGCTTGAGTTGCAATGAAAGGTCTTTTAAACTTAACTTTACAAGTGAAATTTGAAGTTAAGGCAATATGGCTTATGGCTCTGAATCCTTAGAACCTAAGAGTCGTGCAACAGCCAATTCTATAGCTGATAAAATATTGGTAGAAGATGGAGGTGGGAAATTTTAAATATATAAAAAATATAAAAATATATTTATATATGGTTTATATAAATATATGAAACATATAAATATATAAAATTGAAAGGAAGGGCTAGGCGGGTGGTGTGGAGAATTGCAGGTTCAAGGACAGCCTCAGCAATTTTTCGAAACCCTGTTTCCAAAAAAATAGGTCTAGGGGTGTAACTCAGAGTTTAGAATGCCCCTGGGTTCAATCCTCAGCACCGCAAAACAAAAAACAAACCAAAATATTGAGAAGAAGGCATTGATATGATACTTCTTTTGTCAGTCTTCTTTTTTTTTGGTATAAAATTCTGTTTTGATAATAGTCTTTACCTATTATATTTACTTTTCCAAAGGGGGCAATTTTGAAACAAATGTACATTGTAAGCAAATGCAGATTAATATGCTTGCTTTTATAGTTGTGACTTGGATCTTCTTATATTTTAGATATCGTGGTCAACAATGCTGGGTGAGTATTTCTTCTTTCATTTTTAGTAAAGTGCATGCTGTTTTTTTTTTTATAAGTGTATACTTTTCCCCCTCTCTTACCTTATATAATGTCAATATTTTAGAATTCTGAGGGACCGTTCCTTCAGTAGAATAAGTGATGAAGACTGGGGTAAGTTGTTTTTGATGTTTCTGTGGAACATATGTATCCATTTTGCCTTTTTCATATGTGATATATTTATACATTTATAAATATAAATTTATATTTATAAAACCTGCTTCTATGTACTTTTGCTGCTGCAGTATAAATGATAAATAAACTCTATACTGAAAATGATTAAGAGTTGGAAAGTAGGCTATTTTTTAAAAAATATTTGATAAATTTAGAAAATGTTAAATCATTTGGCATAAGTCATCTAAAAGAATGTTCTTTCTTTCAGTTTGTTTCCCTTTTTTTTTTTTCCTTTAAGAGGTTGTCATCATTTTCTCGCAGTGCTAATTCTTTCTGATAGTGCTTGTCATATTTATCTACCTGTGTGATTCTTTTTTCAGGAGCAGAGCAGGAAATGGAAAAGAGTCTAGGGCACTAAAAATTAAAGATGATGTAGCTCTGAGAAGAGGGTGGGACAAAAAGAACAAAACCTGGATGTAAATTTGAAGCTCCTAATAGGAGGGATTTCCATTTTTCTTTGCCCTGTTGTAAAGATTGAGTTTAGATAATGAACAAATCACAGTTATGATTGTTTGTTTTGCTCTTCTTTGTCCTTACTTTTATTGGCCATCAGAACTACAAACAAAGAAAGAGTAGTGGCTGAGACGTGGCAACTGAGGTGACATAATTTTATCATTGTTTAGCACATGCTTCTGTCTCCAGAAATTCTTTTGGAAGAAGCAAAACATCATTCTGACTTAGAATTAAGCAAAGAAGAGCTTTCGCATTTCCTTACAACAACTGGGTAAAAAGTGAGCTGAAGGAAGCTCCTCAGCTGGCAAAGGGGCTTATGTTTGTAATTTTCTTGGAGCTATGGTGGGACTGGAGTGTTTCTTTCTCTGATTCTGTTCTCCTAAGCATACCACTCCTGACTCTCCTTTTATTTTAGTTCCTCTTTGGCTCTTTCTTCTAATATGCATGTGAAAACATTTGTTGAAATCCCAGATTGAAATAAAGATAAGTAAAAATGGTTAAAAAACTTGACAATGGAAAGAATATTTTAAATCTAGAGTTGTCTGTCAGAACAATATCCCGTAAGTGGTCTCTTCATTAGATTGGAATCTCTGTAAACAGATCTGTCTGTCTGTCTGTCTGTCTCTCCTTTGTCTCTACCTCTCAATCTCTTTCTCTTGTAGGGATATCCTGAGTATTTTTCAACTATTTCTTGATGATGATCTGTGTACTTTATGATTATGCTCTAATATTAGTGTTGAGTGCCAATTATATATGTAAAATTCTTGATTTATGTTAGCAAATTTTTATATCAAATAGGCATTAAAGATGGCATTTATTTAGATCTATATAGGGACTGCAGTAATTTAAAAATTATAGGGAAAACTGTTGTAAGCATGGGTGTGAACTGTGGATTGGTAGCATAATTGGAACAAAAGCAAAACATACAAGAGTGTGACAATAGCAGATTTTAATCATACAAGAGTGTGACAATAGCAGATTTTAAATACTAGTTATAAAATGAACATCTTTTATTTCATTAGGTTGATTCTGAGAAACACACCTATTTTTTGACAAAATATATAATAGAAATAATTTCTTGTTTTAGATATAATCCATAGAGTTCATTTGCGGGGCTCATTCCAGGTGACCCGGGCAGCATGGGATCATATGAAGAAACAGAAATATGGAAGGTAGAGTTTTATGTAGCTGTCCAGGAAGATTGAAGATGTGTGTGTTCTTGTTTACAAAGAAAGATTATACAGTGTTATAAACATTGCTTGGTGTTGGGGAAAGCATCTTCAGATATGTGCAGGCTTTTCAAATGTAGTTTTGGTACCTACTTGTTAAGTTGGTTGTCATTTATGTCGTAGCTTGGTCTAAGTAGAGTAATATGGTATTTTATAATGAAGCACTTAATATTATCTAGACAGGAAAAGGGGCCTAGTGGTGAGGGCTGAGGAATTGGATTGATCTAATATTTCTTGCTAAAATTTTAACTTATATGTTGCTAGTTTAATTTATGTTTATAATTAATTATTGTTGTTCTCAATTGATAATGAATATACATTATTATACTTAGTTTTATTTGGCTCTGACCGGGGATTCTTTTTACACTGTTAAACTTATAGTTGAAATTTGAGAGATTATGTTTATATCAGTAGTAATTTAGATATATGAATCATGACTAAGAATCTAATGACAGAGTTGCTTTTGACAGGTACAACAGTACCAAAATAGGTTTAGAGTTGCAAAGTCATTGAAACAGAAAAGATGATGCTGAGACTGATTTCTTTGCTTTTTAGGATCATTATGACTTCATCAGCTTCAGGAATATATGGCAACTTTGGCCAAGCAAATTATAGTGCTGCAAAGCTGGGCCTTTTGGGTCTCTCAAATACTCTTGCTATTGAAGGCAGGAAAAACAATGTTCATTGTAACACTATTGCTCCTAATGCTGGATCAAGGATGACTCAGACTGTTATGCCTCAAGGTAAGTAAGCCTAGATGTTTCATTGCTATTAAAGATGTGTGCAGAATTAGCCTTGCAAAAGTATTTAATTTTCTGACTACTTAAAAATAGATGTTCTTTCTAGTTTTAAAAGCATATTTTGTAATTTTTGTTCATTGTTGAAAAACTTAAAAAGCACAAAAGAAAACATAAAAAATGCTTAATTTTATCATACTGAAATAAACTTCCTGGGGTGTTCTACCTCTGAGTTATACCCCCAGCCCTATTTTATTTTTTAATTTGAAATAGAGTCTTGATAAATTGCTGAAGCTGGCCTTGAGCCTGCAGTCCTTTTGATTCAGCCTCCCTAGTGCTGGGGTTATAGGCATGTGCCACTGTACTTGGCATCATCTTCTTTTTTAAGAAGCCAATTACTTGTTGAAGGAACTAGTTCATTTGTCCGATAGGTGATTCCTCACTTTTTTTTTTTCTGTGGTACTGGGGATTGAACCCAGGGGCATTCTGTCTCCGAGCTACACCCCCAACCCTATTTTTTCATCTTTAGTTTGAAACAGGGTCTCACTATGTTGCGGAGAGCCTCACTAAGTAGCTGAGGCTGGTCTCGAACCCAGATCCTCCGGTCTCAGCCTCCCAAGTACTGGGATTACAAGTGTGCGCCACCACGCTTGGCTGATTCTTCATTTTTTATTTGAGTAGCCTTTGCACTTTTGTGCAAGATCAATTGACCACAAATGCATGACTCTGTTTCTGGATACTCTATTCTGTCTGAATGATCTAGGTGCCTTTTTACCATTATCAATAATGTTTTGATTATTGTAGTTTTATATTATGTTTTGAAATCAGGGAGTGTGTTCTATTCTGAAAGTAATAAAATTTAAAATTTTAAGTGTATGATTGAAAGCCTATGTATGCTTATTTACTTAGTTGTATAATAAACAGAGTACTTGGCTATGAGAGAACTATTTCTGGCACTTTTGGGCTTTACATATTTTTGAAAAGAAAATCCTCATAATACTCTAAAAAAAGCTTCTGTGAAATGGAACAAAACGATTGATGAATGGAATTATTCTAAAATTAGTTACTTCATGGAGCATAAGTATTTTATGGTACCATTTACTTTTTACATTTGTACTAACATTGATTTAGAATGTAGGATGTTCATTGAGTCAATAGCTTGCTTTTCTATACAATGTATTTTACATTATAACATCTCCATTCCATTGTAGTTTGAATCTTTTCTTTTTTTTTCTTTTACTCATTGTGGCTCTCTGAACTTCATGGGCGTTTGCTGAGTTTTAATCCTGAACTCTTCACTTGGTCTTAATCTGTGTTTGTTCTTGCGTTTTACATCGGCAGTGCTTTCTTCAGAGAGGATTTGTCTTTGCTGCTGCTGGTAACCAGGAGGCATATCCAGCTAGATCTGCTTCGGTCTTCCTTGAGAGTTGAGGTTTAGCGTAGAACAGTTTAGGGTCAGGACCCCATCTTTATGGTGTTCTACATCTAAGTATTTAAGTAACAGTGCTGTTATTGGTATTTATTCCCAGGGCATCCTCACCTTCCCTGCAGTGTGGCACTCACAACTCTTTTTTTTCTTTATTGGTTGGAGATTCCTTCTCTATCTCAGCAAAACTTAAAATAATTTCATGTCTGGCAACAGAATTGTCAACAAGAGTACCAGGTTCAGTATCCTAATATCTAGTCTTGTGGGAGAAACACTAAGTTGAGTAAATAAGCCTAAGTTCTGATTTCAGTTTTACGTACCTTTATATGTTACTACCTGTGGAACTTCTCAGATATTTTATTTATTACCTTGAGCCTTGGTTTTGTTTATAAAATTGAGATTAATAGATGTTGGTTAACTTGTTGGTTTGAGAATTAACTAGAAAGCAAGAGTATTTGCTTATAACATTAGTGATGATATGTGAAATAAAATGCAAAACAGAAGTATTTTTCCTGGCTTATGTTCCTTCTTTTTTCTCATCTAAGATAATAGATGTTCAATTGGACTGTAGAGATGTATTTAGTTTGCACTCATTATGAAGTTAGTCAACTCAAATACCTGAATTCCTATATATAAATATACTTTAACATTCAATCTTGCAACTTTAACATTCAGTTTTGATATTACATGAAATTATAGAAATATTACATATTGAAACACATAGTATATAAGCTAACAAATTGTTTTATGGTATAATTTGAGATGGTTGGAGTCTACCTCTGGTTTTCTCCTCACGCGTATAATAGGGAGTGGGGAATAGTGTGCCATTGGATTGCTCATGGACTTGAGTTCTTTTAGAGAATGTAAAGTGAAAATTTTGGAACTGCTGTTTTAAGTTAATGTACTGTAAATGCATCTTTGTTATCTTAGCATATTAATATAAAATTGTATTTCGCATTTATTTGATCCTGTAGATAAGATTATCAGGTATTATAAAGGTATTATAATATACAGTTTTATAAAGGCTTTGCAAAATACAGTTTTATTTCATTGAAGCCTTGGAACAAACTGGTGGAATAAGCGGGGAACACATTTTAATTACCAGCTTACTGAAGACACAGGTTTAGGGAAATTGAATGATGTGTTCAAGTTCCTAGTTGCCTACATGGCAGGACCAGCACTAAAATCTAAATCTTTGTGTTTCCGTGTAGTACCTTTTTGCTCTACTAAGCTGTTCCAGAGGTATGCAGCGACAATATAGCTGTGGAACTCTGTTACTAATCAATGATGATTGTGGGGTCAATTTTAATAATTTTCTGCCATTACAATTGATAAAGATGTTTTGAAGTTTTCTAAATTCTTATTCAGTAGCTGGGAGAGTAAAATAGTTTGGGAATGAATGATTCCTAGGATTCTCATGTAACCATTTTGCTTACCAGTCTGCCTAAGCAGCTGTAATATTTTCTGCCAAATAGTCTGTAACCTTTCGTGAAAAGGTATGCCTGTTCCCTTCAAGTTTACAAGCTTGAGAGTGCTTCATGTATGGCTCAGTTGGGATGAGAAAGTTCTTCTAAATGCCTTGAGTATTTTATATATCTGTATATGTAATTTTGTTCTTATTTAAAAAATCTCTGAATTGCCTATATAAGAATTTGTGTGTGTGTGTGTGTGTGTGTGTGTGTGTGTGTGTGTGTGTGGTACTGGGGCTTGAACCCAGGGGCATTGTAACTCTGAACTATATCCTCAGCCTAATTTTTAAATTTTTTAAAACATTTTTATTTTGAAACAGGGTCTCTAAATTATGGGAGGCCTCCTTAAGTTGCTGAGGCTGGCCATGAACCTGCCATCCTCCTGTCTCAATCTCCTGAGTACTGAGATTACAAATGTGCACTACCATGCCTGGCTAAGAAATGTTTACATAGTAAGACAGTTGATAAAACATACACATACTCTTATTTTTGATTTTTTTGTGTTTATTACAGATCTGTTTGAAGCACTAAAGCCAGAATATGTGGCACCCCTGGTCCTTTGGCTTTGCCATGAAAGTTGTGAGGAAAATGGTGGCCTGTTTGAGGTATTCTGAAACTTCTGTTTTCTCCTAAAGCAATATTTGTGTAATTAAATATAAAAAGTGATTTTAAAATTAGTGTTTTCCAAATGTTTACATTTGTAAAACAATTGTACCAGTTGACATCATCTGTATATTTTTAAATTTTATGTGTATATTACTATTAAGGAATAAGTATAGACCATTACTCTTTTTGAGAAAGTAATAGTATATAGAAAAGCTACTGATTTTTTTTAGATTGATTTTTGTATCCTACTACTTAGCTGAATTTGTTAATCTGCTACGCTGTTGGTAGGACTACAAATTAGTATAGCCGCTATGGAGGTCAGTGTGGAGATTTCTCAGAAAATTGAGAATGGATCCACCATATGATCCAGCTGTACCATTCCTGGGTGTTTTTCCAAAGGGACTGAAATAAAAAAATTATAGTAATACATGCATATCCATGTTTATAGCAGCATAATTCACAATAGCCAAATTATGGAACCAACCTAGGTGTCCATCAACAGATAAATGGATTAAAAATTATGGGATTCTACTCAACAATAAAGAAGAACAAAATTATGTCATTTGCAGCAAAATGGATGGATTTGGAGAACATGATGTTAAGTGAGATTAGCCAGACACAGAAAGTAAAAGGTCATGTGTTTTCATATGCGGGAACTATGGAGTAACTGGGATACCAGAGTGACTCCAGATAATGGAGGAGAAATGGATCCAGAAAGTGGAGGTGGTGTAGGGGAGGGGGGTGGGGGAGAGGGAGGATCAATGAAGGAATCACTTCCATTGACATTGTGTGCATATGTGAGAATGCCAGTCTCAATACCCTGTGTGTGGAAGGGGGGAAAATGGGGAGGGAGCCGGGGGAAAGCCCACCAAGTGCTGTGTGCACGTATGTCACTATCACTATTTACTAAGACTATAATGCACCAATAAAAGTATAAAAAAATGAACAAATAATAAAAATAAAAAAGGAAAGTAATAGCAGCTTTGTAAATTCTGTTTTTTCTTAGTTCTTAATTTATAATACTAAATGGAAATATGGCTGGTTTCATGTGTTTGGTCAAATACGTACAGTCTCTTTAAGAAAGTGACTGATAAAATGGAAAGATGGAACATGGGTTTTAGAGTCAACTAGGTTATCTTTTGGATTCATGTTCTTGTATTGCTGGCCTGCTGGGATCTTGTATAAGTTGATCTACCTGAGCTTTAGTTTTCTTAGGGTTTTGTCAGCTTGTGTTAGTCAGCTGTCTGTTGCTGTGACAATATATCTGGAAAAATTAAAGAAAGATTTATTTGGCTCATGGTTTCAGGAGTTTCAGTCCATGGTAACTTGGTCCCATCACTCTGGTGAGGCAGAACATCATGGCGGGGAGCATGTGGTGCAGTGGGGCTGCTCACCTCATGGTATACAAAAAAGGGGGAGAGAGAAAGGGTGGACAGACAGATAATCAGGGTCAAGATACACTCTCCAAGACATGCCCCCAGTGACCTACTTCCTCCAACTAGACCTACCTCCTAAGTTTCCACTGCCTCCCAGTAGCACCACCAGCTGGGACCAGGCCTTCAGCACTTGTGCCTTTGGAGGACTTTGCAGATTCAGACTCTAATGCAGCTATAAATGATTTTAAACCTTGACCACTGGGCCTAGTACATATCAGTCTTCCCTCAGTTTTAATGATCAAGATAGCAAGAATTTAGTCTGCATTTGATGGATTAATGCATGCAACTTATTATTTATTTTAACTTTAAAAGTAAACTTTTCTATTTTTCTCTGTTGCAGAACTTTAATTTTTTTTTTTTTTAAATAAAAACCACACATAATCCCACTCTCCAGTGGGATCCATTGTTCACTATATGGTGAAAGTCATTTTAGACCTTTTTAAGCTGATTTATATACTTTGTATTACTCATTTGAGTTTGATTTTTTTCCCCTAGCCTGAAGTGTTATGTTAGAACCTTCTTCCTCCCACTTTTCATACTCTGTAGTGATAATGATTCTGTTGTGTGCAGAATACCATGGCATCCAAGATATTTCTTGGTAGCAAAATAACTTGGCTCAGTTTGAAGTGGATAACATTACAATTAGCCTGTTCATTTGAATAAAAAGCCGATGAGTAAACTGAAGAAAAAAAAAGGAGTCTTAATATGTCTAAGCAGAGATAAATGCTTCTCATGTCTTTGTAAGCATACCTGCTGAATGTGAATTGTGGAAAGAACTTTTCCTATTCTGATTTTACTGAACAGGAAAATTTAATAATATCAAGCCATATGGAGTTTAAAATTTGGCCTGATCCTCTTTTACCTTTACAGAATATTTTAAAATTTCTTTTTTTGTTGTATTTGTACTGGGGGTTGAACAGCAGGGGCATTCTACCTCTGAGCTATACACCCAGCTCTATTTTATTTTGAAACAGCGTCTCCCTAAGTTGCCAAGGGTCTCACTAAGTTGCTGAGGCTGGCTTGGAACCTGTGATTCTCTTGTCTCATCCACCCAAGTACTGAGATTACAGGCATCTGCCACCATGCCCAGAATTTCTTTTATCTTTGAAAATTATATTTATTATTAATTCCATGAACAAAAATAATATGTCCTCTTTGTGAAATTTTCAAATATATAGGAACATATGTAGAAGAAAATAAAAGTCTCCCACATTATCACTATGCAGAGAGCTACTGTTAATATTTTTATGTATATCCTTCCAGTCTTTTCTTAGATGAACATTTCACACAAATTGTCTTTTTTTTTTTACTTTAGATGTTTATTTACATGCATATCCAAACTCATACAGAGAATTAGAATCATACTGTGGATAAAGGTTTAGATTGCTATTTTCATTTACTGTGGGTATGATTTACTATGTTTTTCATTTATTCTGTTTTAGTGAGGGACATTTAACATGTTTGATTGATTAAAATATACTAAGAGATATGTAATATCCTGACTTAAACCTTGAAAGTAAACTGTCACTTTGTTTCTAAAGTTTTGATAAGATACTGAGAGTAGCTGATTCTTTGGTTTAGTTGGAGCTGTTGTTTTCTAGCACCTGAGAATAGCTTGTAGCCTCTTCCTAGTATCACACCCAACTTATAGTAAAAGGTGATTTCTCTTTTGTTTAAAACCACTAAAACCACTGCTGATTTAACTGCATCAAGGCTGATTGGATGTAGTATAAAAGATGTGGGCATATTAATGTAAAGACAAAATATGATAGTACAACACCCTTGTGTCTGGAGCTACTAAGATGCCTGCCACATTTCTTCTCTCAGATTCATGTGGAATTTGAACAATAAGTTCTGCACATTGCAGTTTTGATGTGTAAAGACATGACAAAGAGATTTGCTTTATATCAGACATTTTTTCCCTCATGATTTTCCTGAATGACTTCTAAAAAACTTATAGGAATAAAATAGTTCTTTTTGTTTGTGGTTAATATTTGGCTATGTACCTTATCTGTATATAAAGATGTTTACTAAAATGAATGTGTAGTTCATTAAGTAGAATACTCTTTTTTAGTTTTGATTTTTAAAAATATACTAGTTCTTTCTAGAGGGACATTTAACGATTTATATTGTTAAAACTTCACAGTAACCACATGAAGTACTTGTTATTATCCTTATTTTACATATGAGGAAAGTTGGATTTAGGGAGGCCAGGATCGCACAGCTAGTCAGCAGAAGAAATGGTGTTAAACCTTGGTCTCTTATATGAGAGTCATTTTTCTCCACTATAAGCATTTCAACTATCTTGTACTGCGAAGTCATGGGACAGTGGACTTTTGTGGAGAAATATTATTTTCATTCATTGTCTTCTGTCATTCTAATACTCCTAGTAGGATAGCTGCCCCCCCCCCCTTTTAATATATATATACACTAAGTTCTATTAGTCTTTTACATTACATGCATAATGTTTTTTCCCTTCTGTTTTGCTAGGTTGGAGCAGGATGGATTGGAAAATGTAAGTCTCTTTTGGTTTACCATAGGTTATTTCCATAATTTTAACCTGCATATCCACTAGAGCTAGGTAATAAAGATCTTGTCAGAGGTTTAAATCTCTAGATATAGTGTACACATGTTCAAGCTTGATGTTATAGGAACAGGTGTTCTAAAACATGGCAGTTGTTCGGTAGGCCTGTGGCACTTTGAAGAACCCTTCTATTCTTCCTATAGGCATTCCTTATTCAGCACTTTTTCTGTCTTATTCAGAAGCGGCTATTCCTTCAGATAGCATAGTCTCTCTTTATACCGAAACTTATTTTCCAGTATCTCTGGCATCCCACATCCTTTTTCTTGCTGGTTCAGCAGAGAAGTGAGTGGGAGTGAAGGCTCTTTTTGAAAAGATGGGAAGAGCCTGTTCTAGATGGCATAGCAGGCAAGTTCTCCAGTTCTGTCATGTAATTCTTCTCTTCCTAGAGCATGCAACATCAGGAGAGTGAGGAATCACATGGAACAACTTTCTGGGACAGGAATTACAGTTGATCTATGGGAATTGTTTTCTTTCCCTGCAACAGTAAATTCATTTGGCTTCAATGCTTTTCTGTTCCATCTTTCCAACCTAATGGTAGTTCTAGTAACTTGTTTTCAGTTGGCTGCTGGTGTAAAAATTACACAATTAAGTTATTTAAAAGGTTGTTGGCACTGCACAGCTTTGTTGCAGTAGATTGTTGTATTTGTTTTTAGCATTAATGACTGTTCTCTTCAGTTGTTAAAGTGACATGTTTCTCAGGCATTTGAGTGTCTTTTGACACCCATTTAAGATAGAAAGATAAGTATTGCAATAAAAGCTGTGTTGAGTACTTTTATCAATAGGAGAGATGGAGAAGTGGGCATTTCTATCATTCTTCAAGACAGATCTTAAATTTAACAATCATCATGTTGGGTGTAGTGGTGCATGCCTGTAATCCAAGCTACTTAGAAGGCAAAGGTCAGGAGAATCACAAGTTGAAAGCTAGCCTGGGAGCTTAGCAAGACCTGTCTCAAAGTAAAATTTATAAAGGGTTGGAGATGTAGCTCAGTGATAGAGTGTACTGGCCTAGCATGTGTGAGGACCGGGGTTTATTCACAGTACCTAAGGAAAAGAAAAAAGAAAAAAGAAAAAAGAACAGTCATCAAAGTCTGACTATTAATGTTTAAGATTGTTAGTGGTCATTTATTTCTCTAGATTAAAAACAAAATAAAACAAAAACCAAGCCTGGTGCAGTGGCATATCCCTATAATTCCTGTACTTGGGAGATGGAGGCAGGAGAATCAGGAGAATCATAGGTTTGAGGCCAGCATGTGGTAATTTAGTGAGACCGTTTCAAAAATTAAAAAAAGGACTGGGGTTGTAGCTCAGTGGTAGAAAGCCCTTAGGTTCCATCCCCGGCATCACCCACCCACATACAAGTTAAAAGTTCTCTTAATGGAATGTATGTAGCAGTAATTTGTGTGTGTGTGTGTGTGTGTGTGTGTGTGTGTGTGTGTGTGTGTGTGAATTTGTGCAGTCTAGTTAACTTCTTGTGAAATGGAAGAAGAGTGAAGGAAGGATAAGGAGAATTATTTGTGACTGGCATACACATCTTTTGTTAACTAAAATCTTTGACCTATTACCATCAGTATCTTCAATTTGCTACCCAACCAAGCTCTGTTCTTCATTTTATAAACAAGGAGAGTTAAGTATTTTTACCTAAGCGATCTGTAGTCTTGAGGTCAGTCCATTGGTGTGATTATTGTATAATTTAACTTTTTCTGATTTAACATATTTCCTTTAGTAGTACTTTGCATAGTCAGAGAAGTTTTTCCCTTCATCTTCAGATATGTATTTTTAAAATTGATATTCTCTTAATAGGTGTTTTAGAAAAATGCATTTCTAAGGCTTGTGGTAAATCTCTCTAGATGGTAGAATCCTTTTTTTCTTAATTTCCTTTTTCTCAAAGTTAAAAATATAAAGGGCTCTTATGTATCTTACTTTCTGTCTCCCTCTTAAACTTTGTGCTCAGAATCTTAATTTTGTTTCTATAACTAGTACGCTGGGAGCGGACCCTTGGAGCCACTGTAAGACAGAGGAATCAGCCAATGACTCCTGAAACTGTGAGGGCTAACTGGGAGAAGATATGTGACTTTGATAATGCCAGCAAGCCTCAGAGTATCCAAGGTAAAGGGTCCAAGCCATTCACCTTGGTTGGGGAACCACAGGGAACAGTATTGTCTTCTCTTATGGAATTGTCTTCTGTGTTAACGCTGGTGACTTAGATGCTTGAATCATGTGTAGTATGTTTTCTGCTCTAGTAGGTTTTGGAACTCTTTGTATTAAGATACTTATATTACTCTCAATGTCAGTTTTCGGTTTTTCATAATACTGTCTTTGGTTTATGTGTGGCTGGGGGAATGATGGCACAAAGCATTTACTCATTTGTGCTAAACATACCTACTCCCCAGCTAATGGCTGGTTTTTACAGTTTTCTGTTGTCTAGCTATATACTGTTAAACTGACCCAGTTTTTCTCTGTTTCTAAGTTTTTTTTATTTTTGGCGGTACTAGGGATTGAACTTAGGGGCGTTCTACCTCTGAGCTATACCCCCAGCCCTATTTTTTTATTCTTTATTTTGAAACCGGGTCTCACTAAGTTGCGGAGTGCCTCACTAGGTAGCTGAGTCTGGCCTCGAACCCAGATCCTCCGGTCTCAGCCTCCCGAATGCTGGGATTACAAGCGTGCACCACCACGCCTGGCTCTCTGTTTCTTCAAAAGCGTATTTATGCTTATTTTACCTAGTCTTAGTTCTTTTCTGTCCAACGAATAGATGTGGCTTTGTTATAGTGCGGTGTGTGTGTGTGTGTGTGTGTGTGTGTATGATTTATTTATTTATTCGATGCTGGGGATTGAACTTCAGGCCCATTCTATTTCTGAGCTATACCACAAGACCTATTTACTTATTTATTTAGAAACAGGTTGTCGCTAAGTTGCTGAGGCTAGCCTCGAACCTGCGATCCTTCTGACTTAGCCTCCCGAGTGCCAGGATGACAGTCGTGCAGCACTGTGCCTGGTCAGTTAATGATCGTAGAAGTCAATCAGTTCTTATGGATTCCTTGGTGCAACTGCCCATGTTCTTATCACTGCACACACTTTTTGGTGCTATTGTTTTTGTCTTTCTCTTACCACCTCATCCTTCAGTACTACAGTGGCGGGTGTGTGTGTGAGAAAGAGTGTGAGTGAATCTCTTCCTTTTATCACCTTTGCACAATTTTAGTTCTTTAGAAAACCTCAAGCTCAAATGTTGAACAAAACGCTCCCAGATATTCTGGGCTAAATTGATCTTTCTGTTAGCTGAACTCCTACCATTGAACACCTAATCATATCTGTTTTCTGCTGCTCTTTTTCATGAATGTATGGTTTTTTAACTTCATGGTAAGCTCTGTTGAGGATTGTATCTTATATGTAATTCTCATATTCTCTCTCTTCCCCCTCACCTCCCTTCCACCCCTTTTTTTTTCTGTGCTAGAAATTGAATCCAGTGTTTTGGGCATGTTCTTTTATTTTCTAGTCCTGGGGATTAAGCCTAGGGGTGCTGTACCACAGAGTTATATCCCTATCCCTTTAAAAATTTTTTTTTTTTTTTTAAATTTTGAGATAGGGTTCTTCTAAGTTGCCTAGGCTGGCCTTGAACTTTGGATCTTCCTGTCTGTCTGTCTCTCTCTTTTTTTTTTTTTTTAATGATGCTGGGAATTGAACCCAGGGTTTTGGGCATGCTAGGCAAGTATTCTAACACTGAGCTATATCCTAGCTTTATATGTACTTCTTTGTATTTGGCATTAGCATAGTGCTGAACTCATAGATGAGATTTGGTAAATACTTGTTAATTTGAATTATCTAAGCACCTACAAACATAGATACCAAATAAAATTCATATTTTTTTTCCTAGTAAAACTCACATGTACATTTAGTATATGAAATTTAAGAGTTTTCTGAGAAAGATCTTGAGTTAGAATCATTTTATAGAACACTGTTTCCTCTCAATTTTATATTCAGAGTTTAATAGAAGAATATATCAGAAAAATTACTATTCTGTTTACTTTTTTTTTTTTTGCAGTACTGGGGATTGAACTCAGGGGCATTCTACCTCCGAGCTATACCTCCAGCCCTAGTTTTTATTCTTTATTTTGAAACGGAGTCTCACTAAGTTGTGGAGTGCCTCACTAGGTAGCTGAGGCTGGCCGCGAACCCGGATCCTCCGGTCTCAGCCTCCTGAATGCTGGGATTACAAGCATGCGCCACCATGCCCGGCTTCTGTTTGCTTTTTAATGGTATTTTCCTACCTGCTTGTATTCTTACTGAATTTTCATTATGTCTTTTCTCAGTCAGATGATAACATGATTATTATATCATAAATGGTGACATTTTTGTATTCTGTATTTTGATATTTGAGATAATATTTATTCTATGAATAGGTTACTTACCCAGGAAAATGAATGAAAGAAAAAGGAAAATATATTAAAAAATTTTCTCTGATTTATGTTTCAAATAGTATTTCTGCCTCAAAAGTATTATACTATCATGAAAAATTAATTATGTAACTATAAATGTAAAGGTACTTTTAATATTTGAAGTATAGTTTTAAGAAATTATCTTTTCTAAAAGAGTTGACTTTCCAGTACACCTATTGTAGCATTTTCATTTTGTAGATGATGGAACTCAAGCCCAGAGAAACTAGCTAGTGATTGAACCAAGAGTTAATTCAGGTTTTCTCCCAGTGTAGTACTTTTAGCCTGTACCAAGGTGCCTTTCAATTAAATAGCTTTCTCTCAAGGCAGCAGTCTGAACAGAGAGGTAGGAGGAGGATTAGTAGGCAAGAAAGTTCTCCAGTAGTGGAGAACTCCATCTCAGACTCCATGGTGTGGTTATGTTTTTCTTCTGAGTTCAGAAGGAAGCTCAAATCTCTAAGGTTTGTTAGAAAGGTTCGGGAGCCTTCTGAATATCTTATGGCATATGTGGATAGTCCGCAAGTCTCTTTACAGCCTTTTAGACCCCAAGAACAACAGCTTCCAGTTCCTGCCTGGAGTCACTGTTCATGGAAGAATTTTTAGTACTATCTTCACACTTACTACTTTTACAGAGACTTGGGTTGGATGTAATTTTGGCATTCTTCCATCCCAAGGGATGGATGATGGTGGAGAGAAAACTTACCTTTCCGTAGAGAAGTATCCTATTTTATGGAGTGAGTTATAAAATAACTCAAAGATAATGAAAAACTTAGAGCCCTCTTAGGTAACCTGGGAAGGGTATGTTAGACAGTATCTTGTTTTCCATTGAAGACATCTAGTTATTCTTGGTCTATTTCAAAGTCTTTCATAGTTTTTCCCTACAAAAGTATAACATCATGCATTCAGTTCTTAAATGATACGGAGATTCCTTAGCAATTGTTTTCTAGCGCAGTATAGCTTTTCTTAGTCACATTTTAAACAAAGCTTTATTTTTCTTAATTTTAGAATCAGTTGGCAGTTTTATTGAAGTTTTACGTAAAGTAGATTCACAAGAAGGAATTTCAACAAATCATACCAGTCATGCAATGTCTACAACCACCTCGGGATTTGTAAGTAGGAAAATAAAGACTAAAGCCTTTTTTTTCTGGACACTTGTGTTCTCGTTTGCTGCTCCCCTGCCCCTTTTCTCTTTTAAATGCAGATACTCTCTTTTAATCTCTAGTAATGGAGGGAAGTATAGTACAGATAATATAGAGGATTTATTCAGAAACCATTTATGATTGACTTTAATTCAAAGCTGAAAACATCAAGAGGTGGCTTGGGGTGAATTCTGAAGCTGTCCAGACAATTTTTTTCCAACTTCCTCCTTTCCTTCTCTTCTTATATTTCTCTGGACTATACCACCATACTTTTCTTTCCCTTGGTGGAGGAATGTCTTCAGAGGAGGTCAGGGCAATTGGGTATCAGTTACCAAGGGTTTTCCTAGTGTCTGAGTGGGAGTTGGAGAATTGAAGGTAACCCTCTCAGCCTGTTCCCTTGACTTTTCTGGATGGTTGAAAACAGGTGCTGAAAGCTTACATGAACTTTTTTAGAGGGATATTCTTTATTTGCATGTGACTTTTGGTAGTACATTTTAGGGGTGTGAGGAGTCAAGTTAGTTCCCTAACTGTTGTACTTTAGAAAGCTTTTCTTCCTTCACCCAATTGCTGTTTGAAAATTAACTCCGGGAGGTACTGGATGAAAGAGGGGAAAAGGGAATTTACCTCAATTATTGATAAAAAGGACTTGAGGTGAGACTTTTACCCGGTTTTGCCTGCCTGCTTGCCTGTCTTCCATTTTCAATTTTCATTCTGCCCATTAACGCCCCCTTTGTCTTCAGGCTAGCTTTAAATTGATTTTAAATAGATTTGAAATTTTTGAAAATATGTGGGGGGGGGGTGGGAGCATGGGGGATGGCACAGTGTGACTCGTAGAGGTTCTGTGCTGTGAGGTCCTTGCTGTGGTTCTTTTACCTTCTACCTATCAAACAGAAAGCTTTATGCCGATATTAGCACTTTGAAATGTAAGTAATTTTGAAAAACCTTTTTTCTGGAAAGAATTATTTTCTAAGCTATAAACTTATTAATAAAT
>PVLC010016932.1:16662-34869 GCA_004027655.1 Graphiurus murinus
GCAGTGCTGGGGATTGAACATGGGGGTGGGGAGGCAGGCATTCTACTTTCAAACTACACCCCTAGACCCTGGTTTGTTTTTTTTTTTCCCCCGTACTGGGGATGGAACCTAGGGGCATTCTACCTCCGAGCTACACCCCCAGCCCTATTTTTTATTCTTTATTTTTAAACAGGGTCTCACTAAATTGCAGAGGGCCTCACTAAGCTGCTGAGGCTGGCCACAAACCTACGATCCTCCTGTCTCAGCCTTCCAAGTACTGGGATTACAAATGTGCACCACCACGCCCGGCTCTTATTTATTTTAAAACAGGGCCTTGATAAGTTGTGAGGCTGGTCTCGAACCTGCAGTCCTCCTTTCTCAGCCTACCAAGTAGGGATTGCAGGCATGCGCCACCACGCCCGGATCAAAAGAAGCTATTTCTTGTAAGAGTTGACAAAGGAAAAGCAATACAGATAGAGACCTCTGGACACTATAAGCTGACCCAACTTACAATCAACACCCTCCCTGCCTACACTTCTGAAAGGTCAGAGAAACCAAACCACTTTATCTTTCAAAGCACAGTTCCCAAATGGAGGGAGAAAAGAGGAATCTGCTAAACAGTGTAGCAGATCCACTCTTCTTCATTATTTATTTTGTGTTGTGCCGGGGGATTGAACCCAGGGCCCCGCACATGTTAAGCACAGATTTACTCTTAAGAGTTGCCCAGAAGAACCTTGGGAAAGCAGCCAGGACTTCTTCCCAACTCCAGGTACCAAGGTGAAGTCTGTATGGGCTCTGCCTGACCCAACAAGCTTGCACTCAACTTTCCCCTGATACCTGTTAAACCGAGAGAATGCAAACATTCCAAAGAGATAATCTGTTCATCAGTAAGAAAGCTCCTTTTAAAAACATAGTAATATTGAGCCAGGCATGGTGGCGCACGCTTGTAATCCCAGTACTTGGGAGGCTGAGACAGGAGGACTCAAGTTTGAAACCAGACTCAGCTACTTAGTGAGGACCTCTGCAACGTAGTGAGACCTTTCAAAATAAAGAATTAAAAACTAGGGCTGGGGGTGTAGCTCAGAGGTAGAATGCCCCTGGGTTTAATCCCCAGTTCTTTAAAAAAATAAAATAAAAATTAAAAACAGTAATTGTACCTCTAAAGGGGTTAAAAGATGCGATCGCAACAAAATAAATAATGCCCACAGTCTTCCCAACACTGAGAAACCTGGTAGCCTAGTAATAAATGTGACCATCTGTGAAGACATCCCTGGGAATGGACTCCAGCCATTTTCTTGGATACTGCTGTTTAAAGGTCAGCTGAACCAGGGGCGCAGGAGCTCAGAGAGAGAGAGGAGAGGAGAGGAAGAACCCGGAGGGCCAGTGCTAATCTGGAGGGCTGCCGCAGTGTGAGGCCTCTGGGTGCCTACAGAGAGGCTCTGGGGGGTGGGGGGGGGGCGTATTCTTCCCTTTCACATGACTTTCAGCTCCCGAGATCCAAGATTCCACTAGCACTATTAACCACTTTAAAAACTGTGAATAGCCAGGCATGGTGGCACACGCTTGTAATCCCAGCATTTGGGAGGCTGAGACCGGAGGATCCGGGTTCGAGGCCAGCCTCAGCTACCTAATGAGGCACTCCGCAACTTAGTGAGACTCGGTTTCAAAAATAAAAAAAAGAATAAAATATAGGGCTGGGGGTATAGCTTGGAGGTAGAATGCCCCTGAGTTCAATCCCCAGTACTGCAAAAAAAAAACCTGTGCTGAATAGCCAGGCGTGGTGGCACAGGCTTGTCATCCCAGTACTTGGGAGGCTGAGACAGGAGGATTGCAGGTTCGAGGCCAGCCTTAGCTACTTAGTGAGGCCCTCTGCAACTTAGTGAAACCCTGCTTCAAAATAAAGAGTAAAAAATAGAGTGGGGGTGTAGCTTGGAGATAGAATGCCTCTGGGTTTGACCCCAGTACCAAAAGAAAAAGAAAAAAAAAACTATGCTGAAAACTAAACATTCTTTTAGTCTAGGAACTCATCTACCACTTGTAACACTGAACCTACACCAAAAAAAAAAAAAAAAAAAGACTATCTGTGCTGGGCATGGTGACGCACGCTTGTCATCCCAGTACTTGGGAGGCTGAGACAGGAGGATCGCAGGTTCGCAGCCAGCCTCAGTAATTTAGTGAGGCCATCCGTAACTCAGTGAGCCCGTTTCAAAATAAAAGAATAAAATAGGGCTGGAGGTATGGCTCAAAGGTAGACTGCCCCTGAGTTCCATCTCCAGTACCGCACACACACACACAAAAAAGGGCCATCTGTGTTGCAAATAACCGAGTTAGTCTCTGGAATCCAACCCAGTGCTGGCTGGTGGCTGAATACGAGCACGGTCTGCACAACGGCAATTGCCCCTGGACTCCATCAGCCACCTTCCGAGAGCCACATGGGGCACAACTGTCCTCTGCGGGCACAATGCATCGTCAGTTCCCCGAGACAGTGTTGTTCAGCCCCATGGATTCGAGACACCTCTATACTGGATGGAAGAGTAAACCGGAAGGCTTAGGAAGAAAGGAAGGAAAAAAAAAAAAAGACTTCCAACTCACCTTCTTCCGTGGTAGCACTGTACAGTACCTGGGACCCACGTGAGGGCGCGCCCGAAAGACAGTTACTCTTTCTAAAAGAGGCAGCGCGTCTCTTATTAAGTATCACCTCAAAGAACGGTGGCCAGCCCTGGCTGGCTCCAGTCCCTCTCTTGCTTGCCAAGAAAAACGAGGATGACAGTGTTAAGCTAAGGATACTACTAACCACACAATGAGTTCACCATCCAGCTTGTGAAGTGACCATCTCCTAATAAATGCTCTGCCTGGAGATGACGGCTTCGGTCCCCGCTCAAGAAGCAAACGAGCTTTGGTATTAATAAACTAGTGTCGATTCTTTAAGTTCCCAAGAATGAAAAGAATTAAAATATTTAACTAGAAAAGAATGCTTGAGCATCAGGAAAAGGAATTTAAGTATCTTGCAAGTGAAATAAGCAAATAATGGTGATTAAACATTTTGCATGGTGGGGGAGGGGGGCTGGAGAATTCTCTCAAGCACCCCTACAATGTCAAGAGATGAAAACACCCCCCCAAGGCTTCACTCTCCCGACGCTTGGTCTTTCATAAAGCTGTGGTCTTTCATAAAGCTGAAAAGCTAGCTTCCTTCATCCAGGACACGGGCTGCAGCAGTTGCGGGCACCTGGGGGACACACCCTCAATTCCACAAAGAGGCAAGAAGGGCTCTTCCACCGAAAGTGCAGTCAGCCTTGGTTCCCCAGAGACACAACGACCACACTGTGAAGCATGGCTCGCTTCTGCTAATGCTGTCAGCATCTTTCTGCCTCTTAGAATCTGTAGTTGCAGCAATGGGCTTGTATCGTACCTGTTCAAATTTATTATTTTCATACACTGATGCCTACTTAGTGCCAATTTTCTGGCAAGACGCAATGCAAGGGCAACTTTGCAGTATGAATTGGCTCTTGAAACACTCAAGACAAATCCCTAAACCATTGTGTATTAGTGGTCAGATTATAAAATTGAGGAAATAAAAAATTACTAATAAGCCAGACATAGTGGCGCATGCCTATAATCCCAGTACTTGGGAGGCTGAGACAGGACGATTGCAGGTTCGAGGACAGCCTCAGCAAGTAGTAAGACTCTCACCAACCTAGTGAGACCCTATTTCCAAATAAGAAATAAAATTGGGCTGGGGGTATAGCTCAAAGGTAGAATGCCTCTGGGTTCAATTCCTAGTATAATAATAATAATAATAATAATAATAATAATAATAATTTTTAAAAAATAAAAAACTGTCAAAGCCCAGGAACAAAGATGTGCCTGTAGTCCCAGCTACTTGGGAGGCTGAGACAGAAGGACTGCTTGAGCCAAGGAGTTTGCTACCAACCAGCATGGACAACATAATGAGACATCCTTCCTTCCTTCCTTCCTCTTTCTTTTCTTTTCTTGTGGTAATGGGGATTGAACCCAGGGGTATTCTACCTGCAAGATATACCCCCCAACCCTATTTTATTTTGAAACAAGGTCTAAGTTGCAAAGGGCCTCACCAAGTTGCTGAGGCTGGCCTCCATCCTGTCATCCTCCGGTCTCAGCCTCCCAAGTACTGGGATTACAAGCATGCACCACTACTCTCAGCTTGACATCATTTCTGTTTCTTTTCTTTTTTTTGCTTTTCTTGGTGTTTTAAAGCCATAAAGTTTCACATCATAATGTAGTTCATTGTGAGAGTAACATACATGCACACAGCACTTGGTGAACTTTCCCCCATCTCTTCCCCACCTGTGATACTGAGATTTACATTATATGTATATAATGTCAATGGAAGTGTTTCCTTCATTAATTACAAGACACTATTTAAAAAAAAAAAACTATCAAGGAACTTTACATTAAAACTAGGAAACCAAGTCTACCAAAGGATTATCAAGAGATTCCCTGCATGTTCAAGCTTCTCAAAAATGTGCAAATACTTTTTTTTTTTTTTTGCAGTACTGGGGATTGAACTCAGGGGCAATCTACCTCCGAGCTATACCCTCAGCCCTATTTTTTATTCTTTATTTTGAAACCGAGTCTCACTAAATTGCAGAGTGCCTCACTAGGTAGCTGAGGCTGGCCGCAAACCCGGATCCTCCGGTCTCAGCCTCCCGAATGCTGGGATTATGTGCAAATACTTCTGAAAACCCTAACCACTCTTCGGTTTAATACACGTACACCCTAAGTATGTGGGGAAAACACGGACACTAGCAACCAACTGTGCTGATGAACTGAGAGATAAGCCCTCTAAGTCGTCTCTGTTTGCAGATCTGGCAAAAGACCCTGGTGGAAGGTTAAGAGAATACAAGTGTCGCACTGGGTCAAAAACTAAAAATGGAAAGCCATGACTGGGTCACATAAAAAAAAAAAATTAAGTTCCACACTACACTATAAATCTGCCCTACCAACTAGAAAAGGAATTCATGCCTCGCAAGAAATGAGGCTGGGGCGGGTTGGAGGCACAGAAGGAAGGAACAAACTAAGGTCCAGTGACCACACACCGCCCCTCTGGAAAACCAAGAGGAGACCGGCTCGTGCTTCCTGCTCTGGCGGTGAGTCAGTCACCAGGGGAGTCACGCCCAGACTGCTGCCGCCTTCACAGAGGTTTCAAAGGTCTCCAGCTGATCCTCAGCGCCTCAAGAATGAGGATCTCTGGATCTGAGAAATAACCTCCCTAAAGGGACACATTCTTTAAAATGAGAGAGTGAGATACTGGTACTAAACATGATTCATTATTCATAATTGTTTTTGTGTATGTGGGACTGGGGCTGGAACACAGGGGCATTCTACCTCCAAGCTATGCCTCAGTCCTATTTTATTCTTTTTCTTTTTTCTTTTTTGATACTGGAGATTGAACCCAGAGGCATTCCACCTCCAAGGTACACACCCCCAGTCCAATTTTATTTCTTACTTGGAAACAGGATCTCGCTAGGTTACTGAGAGCCTTGCTAAGTCGCCAAGGTTGAGTTAGAGCCAGCGATTCTCCTGTCTCAGCCTTCCAAGTACTGAGATAACCACCACGCCTGGCTTATTCTTTTTTTTTTTTTGAAACAGGGTCTCATTAAATTGCGGAGGCCCTCAGTAAATTGCTGAGGCTGGCCACGAACCTCCCAAGTACTGAGATTACAAAGCATGCACCACCACGCCTGGCATAATTTTTTAAAAATTAGATAATTACATGACCAAACAGAAGTAAAATGTGTGTTGTGAAATTACTACCTGTGTCATACAACATGTAAGTCTTCCGACTTCCATATATTTTTCTACTTCCATTTATGTTCCAGTTTCTCTCTCGCTCTGCCTTTGCATTATTTTAATTTCTCATTACCTCAGCAAAATGATTTTGCTATTAATTTAACAGCCAAATGAAAGGGTCAATTTAACATTCCATGGAACTATGGAGGCTCTTTTCCCACATGAAACACTATACTTTATCACAATGCTGCCTGTCGCATGATTTGTTGGGGGGAAGGGTACTGACATTGAACCCAGGGACACTACCACCAGCATACATCCTCCAGCCTTTTTATTTCTTTTTTTTTTGGTACTGGGGATTGAACCCAGGGGCATTCTACCTCTGAGCTACACTCCCAGCCTCCTTTACTTTACTTTTATTTGTTTGTTTTGTTGTGAAACAGTATCCCTAGGTTGCTGAGTCTCGCTAATTTGCTGAGGCGGGCTTCAAACCTGTAATCCACCTGTCTCAGCCTCCCAAGTACTGGGATTACAGGCATGCACCACTACACTCTTCCTTTTTACTTTAAAATGGGGTCTTACTAAATTGCTGAGGCTGACCTTGAACCTGCAATCTTCCTGTCTCAGCCTTCCAAGTACTGGTATTGCAGGCGTGAGCTACCATGCTGGCTCTGCCCATCACATTATAATCAGATGAGTATCTCAAGTCAGCAGTGCAAGCTTCCAAAGTTTATTTTTTTTATTTATTTATTTTTTTTTGCGGTACTGGGGATTGAACTTCAGGGGCATTCTACCTCCGAGCTATACCCCCAGCCCTAGTTTTTATTCTTTATTTTGAAACAGGGTCTCACTAAGTTGCGGAGTGCCTCACTAGGTAGCTGAGGCTGGCCTCGAACCCGGATCCTCCAGTCTCAGCCTCCCGAATGCTGGGATTACAAGCGTGCGCCACCACGCCCAGCTGCTTCCAAAGTTTATAAAGATCAATCTTTTGCCAGAACTCTAGACCCTTTTCCTTAATATATAGATTGACAGGAAGATAGAATACAAGCAAACTGAATACAAGCAAAAGGCCTAAGTAGAAGAAGCTGGTTTGAAGAGGTATTTCCAATGCAGACAAAAATAAGAACACTGCCTCATTTTTTTATCACCACCTTCCCCTCCTAAAATGAGACTCGCTTTTTCTTTCTTCTGTGATTCAACTTTGATTCGAAGTCTAAAATGCTCAGGTGGAAATGGGAGTCCACACCTTAACATCAGAAGTAAAATGTAGCCGGTGTGCCGTGGCACTGCATACTTGTAATCCCAGTACTTGGGAGGCTTAAACAGGAGGATCACAGATTCGAAGCCAGCCTCAGCAAATTAGCAAGGCTCTCAGCCAATTTAGCAAGGTCCTGTTTCCTAATAAAAAGTAAAATAGGACTGGGGGTATAGCTCGAAGACAGAATGCCCCTGGTTCAATCCCCTGCGCCCCAAAAAAGAAGAAAAAGTAAGATGTATTTAAGTTCCTCTGGGGCCAGGCATGGTGGCATATGCTTGTAATCCCAGGACTTGGGAGGCTGAGACAGGAGGATTGCAGGTTTGCAGCCAGCCTCAGCTACTTAGTGAGACCCTCTGCAACTCAGTGAGACCCTGTTTCCAAATAAAGAATAAAAAATAGGACTGGGCCAGGCGTGGTGGCGCACGCTTGTAATCCCAGCATTCGGGAGGCTGAGACCGGAGGATCCGGGTTCATGGCCAGCCTCAGCTACCTAGTGAGGCACTCCGCAACTTAGTGAGACTCGGTTTCAAAATAAAGAATAAAAAATAGGGCTGGGGGTGTAGCTCGGAGGTAGAATGCCCCTGAGTTCAATCCCCAGTACCACAAAAAAAAAAGTGGCATTAGAACACAAAATAAAACTAAAGAATAGTAACTCAAGCCAGGTACTCTCAAAGAAGCTAGAAAGTTTGAACAAAGAATGATGTGAAGCCGGGCGTGGTGGTGCACACCTGTAATCCCAGTACTTGGGGGCTGAGACAGGAGGATCCGGGTTCGAGGCCGGCCTCAGCTACCTAGTGAGGCACTCCACAAACCTAGTGAGACCCTGTTTCAAAATAAAGAAGAAAAAATAGGGCTGGGGGTAGAGCTCGGAGGTAGAATGCCCCTGGGTTCAATCTCCAGTACCGAAAAAAAAAAAAAAAAAAAAATGTGAGCCAGGTGTAGTGGTATACACCTGTAATTTCAGTACTCAGGAGGCTGAGAACAGGAGGATCGTAGGTTCAGAGCCAGCCTCAGCAACTTAGCAGACCCTGTTTCAAAACAAACAAATAAGGTTGAGAGTGTAGCTCAGAGGTGAAATGCCCCCAGGATTCAATCCCCCACACCCTACACACACACACACACACACACACACACACACACACGAAGATGTGAAAGACCATCCCATTAAAACTCGACTTACACCCGCTGTCATGAGTGCACCAGGGTGTGCCAGCAATGACTGACTCAGTACCATCAGGGCACTTGGTATGGCAAAACCTCACCAAACTAGATGTATTCCCTGGCCATCTGCCCTACTGAAAAAGGCTGAGCACCAGTCTTTTTTTTTTTTTGTGGTACTGGGGATTGAACTCAGGGGCATTCTACCTCCAAGCTACACCCCCAGCCTTATTTTTTATTCTTTATTTTCAAACAGGGTCTCACAAAGTTGCGGAGTGCCTCACTAAGTAGCTGAGGCTGGCCTCGAACTCGGATCCTCCAGTCTCAGTTTCCCAAATGCTGGGATTACAAGCCTGCGCCACCACGCCCAGCTGCGCACCAGTCTTAATTGTTCATTAGAAGGAAAGATCTTAGACATGAATGGTCTGCCCTCAGGAAAATGTCTTAAACAGTTATATCTGAGCACTTTTTTGATCAGAGCTGTAGACTCGGCAGAAAAGCAGAGAATTACCAGTTCCTCGTGTTATTTAATAAAGATGTTAACATCAGAGGAACCCACTGACCTCAGGATCTTTCCAGTTAACTTCAATAAATAATCTTTCACCGCAGTAAATATCCAGTAGGCGCTGGTGACCAAATTGTGAACAACAGAATCTGTCTGCCTTTCACGTGAATCTCTCTTGCATTCTGCCTTCTCTGGGAAGACAGCTTTCACACTATGAGCTCAAAATCAGGTTGAGTTCCTTGAAGCAGAGAGTAGAGATGAAAATACAATGCTTGAGGGCAGGCATAGTCTGCCTGTGCAGAGAAGGAAGTTTTCTAGGAGGAAAACCTCATGACCCAGGTCCCAAAGGACAGAAAGTGGGAAAGGAAGCTGGGCATGGTGGTGCACGCTTGTAATCTCAGTAGTTGGGAGGCTGAGACTGGAGGATCTGGGTTCAAGGCCAGCCTCAGCTACTTAGTGAGGCCCTCTGCAACTTAGTGAGACCCTATTTCAAAATAAAGAATACAAAATAGGGCTGGGGTGTAGCTCAGAGGTAGGATGCCCCTGGGCTCAATCCCCAGTACCGCAAAAAAAAAAAAAAAAAGTGAAAAGGGGTTGAAATATTAATATTTAAATCTTGTGCATCACAAGATTTGAAAGTTGAGATGGTTCAGGGAATGACCGTGGAGAGAACACAGGAAGGGGAAGAGTGAAAGACAAAACGGCTGACATCAGAAACTGTCTGGATCCACAATCACATTAAAAACCAGAACTTTATTCTGTGGGCAATGAGGCTGGGGAGGCTAAAAGATCTGAACAGGTAAAAGACGTGCTCCCTAAGTGAATCCTTTTGGATCTGTGGCACATCTTAAAAGGAATCAATTCAAATCTTTCCCTAACCCATTTGGTTTTTAATTAATATACCCAATTTTTTTTTTTTTTTTTTTTGCAGTACTGGGGATTGAACTCAGGGGCATTCTACCTCGGGTCTCACTAAACTGTGGAGTGCCTCACTAGGTAGCTGAGGCTGGCCTCGAACCCGGATCCTCCGGTCTCAGCCTTCGGAATGCTGGGATTACAAGTGTGCGCCACCACACCCGGCTTGTATACCCAAAATATTGATGAGGCTGTAATTTAAGGTATAAGTAATTTCTAGTTAATAAAACTACATTGCTTATAAATTAGGCATGAGCAATTTATTTATTTATTTATTTATTTATTTATTTATTTATTTATTTTGTGGTGCTGGAGATTGAACCCAGGGTTTTAGCTCTGAGCTACACCCCAACACTATTTTTTTTTTTTTTTGAAACAGGGTCTAAGTTGCAAAGGACTTCACTAAGCACCTGAGACTGGCCACAAACCTGCGATCCTCCTGTCTCACCCTCCCAAGTACTAGGATGACAAGCGCACACCACCACGCCCGGTATCAGCAATATTTTAAATGTTTGTGCTTCAGTGGACACTATCAAGAAAGTGAAAAGACAACTCACAGAATGGGGAAAAAAGGTTTACAAATAATATTTCTGAAAAAGTACTTGAAGCCAGGTGTGATGGTATAGGTGTGTTAATTCCAGCTATCCAAGAGGCTGAGGCAAGAAGATCACAAGTTGAGGCCAGCCTCAGCAACTTAGCAAGACCCTGTCTTAAAATAAAAAATAAAAAGGACTGGAGATGTTTGCACTAAGTGTTTTTTAAAAAAAAAAAGGTACTTGTATCTAGCACAAACAAGACTTAAAGCAATAACACAATCACCGGGCATGGTGGCACACGCCTGTAATCCCAATACTTGGAAGGCTAAGATAGGAGGATTTTAGGTTAAAGACCAACCTCAACATTTCGCCAGACTCTCAGCAACCCAGCAAAGTCCTATTTCAAAACAAAATATAAAAAGGGCTGGGTGGGTAGCTTGGAGGTAGAATGCCCCTGGGTTCAATCCCCAGTACCACAAGAACAAACAAGCAAACACAATCCATTAAAAAACAGGCAAAGTATCTGAATAGACTTCTCCAAAGATACACGACGGTCCACTAATAACATAAAATAATGCTTGATACCACTAACCATTCACAAAACATAAATCAAAACTGCAATGTGCCAAGCTGGGCGTGGTGGCGCATGCTTATAATCCCAGCATTTGGGAGGCTGAGACTGGAGGATCCAGGTTCGCAGCCAGCCTCAGCTGCTTAGTGAGGCCCTCTGCAACTTAGTGAGACCCCATTTCAAAATAAAGGATAAAAAAAATAGGGCTGGGCTGTAGCATTGGAGGTAGAATGCCCCCAGGTTCCATCCCTAGTACCGCAAAAAAAAAAAAAACCTGCAATGTGATACTACTTTACCTCCACTAGGGTGGCTAGAATCAAAAAGTAAGAGAAGAGCAAATGTTGGTCAATATGTGGAGAAATTAGAACCTTCATACACTGGGTGGAAATGTAAAATTGTACAGCTGCTTTGGAAAACAATCTGGCAGTTCCTCCAATGGTTAAACAGAGTTACCATATGATCCAGGAATTCAACTTCTAGGTAAATACTCGAGAGAAAGGAAAACAAATGTTCACACAAAAACGTGTACATGAATGTTCATAGCAGTATTATTCGTAATTGCCAAAAAGGGTAGCCGAGCACGGTGGCACATGCCTGTAATCCCAGTACTTGGGCGGCTAACACAGGAGGATCACAGGTTCAAAGCCATCCTCAGCAACTTAGTGAGGCTGTCAGCAACTTAGGAAGACCTTGTTTCAAAATAAAAAATAAGGCTGGGAGCCAGGTGTGGTGGCTTCAGTACTTGAGAGGCTGAGACAGGAGAATCACAGGTTCCAGGCCAGCCTCAGCAACTTAGTAAGGCCCTCCATGATTTAGATCCTGTTTCAAAATAAAATAAAATAAGAAGTAGGGCCGGGGGTGTAGTTCAACATACATAACCCTTAAAAAAATATATTAAATAAAAGAAGCCAGCCGGGCATGGTGGCGCACACTTGTAATCCCAGTACCTGGGAGGCTGAGACAGGAGGATCGCAGGCTCACAGCCAGCCTCAGCTACTTAGTGAGACCCTGTTTCAAAATAAAATACAAAATAGGACTCAGGGTGTAACTCAGAGGTAGAATGCCCCTGGGTTCAATCCCAGTTCTGCAAAAAAAAAAAAAAAAAGCCAGACACAAAAGACCAAATATTGAATGATTCTATTTACATGACAAATCCTGGGAGATAGACTAGCAGTTGCTAGGACTAACCAGTAAGGAAGGATGGTGATAGGAAACTACTAACAGGTATGGGGTTTCTTTCTTGTATGATGAAAACGTTCTGAAATTGACTGTGGTGACTAATGGCTGCACAAAGCTGTGAATATACTAAAAACTACTGAATTGTACACATCAAGTAAGTGAACTGTATACCCTAGGAATGGTGTGTGTGTGTATGTGGTACTGGGGATGGAACCCAGAGGCATTCTACCTACAAGCTACAGCCCCAACCCTACTTTATTATTTTATTGTGAAACAGGGCCTCACTAAGTTGCTGAGGCTGGCCACAAACCTGTGATCCTCCTGTCTCAGCCTCCCAAGTACTGGGATTACAAGCATGCGCTACCATACCTGGCTTACCCTATGAATTATAATGCATTAAGGCTGTTACAAAATAAAGAAGATTTCATTATTCACTGTAAAAATGCAAAGTAAGTGCTAGGAAAGGAGTAAAGAGTCTGTTCACTCACTTTAAAGGATCTGAACTAGGGCAATGAAAACCCAGAGAGATTCTATTACTTAACATTCTAGGTACTAGGTCATGCTGAAATATTCATGAAGAATTCCATGTTTTAATACAGAAAAGGCATCCGGAGTTTAAAGACATACTCACAAGGGCCAGACAAGTTTTCATAACTCAAGGATAGGCAAAAACGGGGAAGTTATCAAATGAAAAACAAGCTTAAGAGGTTGTATCGCATGGATTGATACCCTGAATATGAAAGCAATACTTAAATTTGCTATTGTGTCTACCTCTGAAAAAGAGGCCAAAGGTGAAACAGTTCAAATATCTGCTCATAAAATACCAGTTCGTGACAAATCAAAATACTAGCCGGGTGTGGTGGCGCACGCTTGTAATCCCAGCATTTGGGAGGCTGAGACCGGAGGATCCGGGTTCAAGACCAGCCTCAGCTACCTAGTGAGGCCCTCCGCAACTTAGTGAGACCTGGTTTCAAAATAAAGAATAAAAATAAACAATAGGGCTGGGGTATAGCTCAAAGGTAGAATGCCCCTGAGTTCAATCCCCAGTACCACAAAAAAAAAAAAAATACTAAGAAATGAATATTCTGCCATTATAAAGAATTAAAACTTCCACATTGCCACTTATGTAACTAAGAACCTTTAATTCATCATTTTGAACAATCCATCTCATAGACATTAGAGTGACTCTCCTCATGGTTGGAGTGGATCCCAGAAGTGACAAATGTATTAACTTATATTAAAAAAAAAAAAAACTCAAGTATTTAAAAAATGCTATTTATTGACCCTGAATCTAATTCTGAAGTATATAGAAATAGACTAGATGCTGATTAGCACAAAATGCAGGCAAAGTATCATGAAAAATTCAATACTGTATGCAGTGATATTTCATTGGTATATGTCTATAAAAATTCATCAGGCTTTAATGAACTGTCCACAAGTAATCAAAACTACAGCCAGCCAGGCGTGGTGGTGAATGCTTATAATCCCAGTACTTGGGAGGCTGAGACCAGAGGATCCGGGTTCGAGGCCAGCCTCAGCTACATAGTGAGGCTCTCTGCAACTTAGTGAGACCCTGTTTCAAAAAAATAAAGAAAAAAAAAAAATAGGGCTGGGGATTTAACTTGGAGGTAGAATGCCCCTGGGTTCAATCCCCAGTACCGCAAAACAAAACAAAAAAAAATAAGTCATGTTGTAGATTTTTTTTAAGGTGTGTATTTGATCTTCATACCAATTCTCAGTTCAATCCTCAGTACACATGATCACAGACACAGTGTTTCAGACCCAACACAATCTTCAGTTTATTTATGTGATTTCTTAGAACGAATATTTCATGTTAGGCTTTCTAGCCAAACATTATGACTATGAAACATACCTTCCTAGCCACAAAAAAAGTTTTGTCACATTAGTATTCTGAAATGTATAGAATCGAGTCTGAAATCGAGTTTACCTATTTCTTCAGCTTTACAGGAACTGTAGAAAGTAAAGAATGTAACAAGTCAGGCATGGTGGCACAAGCCTATAATCCCAGTACTTGAGAGGCTTAGACAGGAGGATCGCAGGTTGGAGGCCAGCCTCAGCAATTTAGCCAGACCCTGTTTCAAAATAAAAAGGGCTGTGGTCGAGCTCTGCAAGAGGTTGCCCCTGGGTGCAATCTCCAGTACCAAAAAAAAAAAAAAAAGAAGAAGACTAGAAAAAGTGAATACAAGCCGGGCGTGGTGGCACATGCTTGTAATCCCAGTATTCGGGAGGCTGAGACAGGAGAATCCGGGTTTGCGGCCAGCCTCAGCTACCTAGTGAGGCACTCCGCAACTTAGCGAGACCCTGTTTCAAAATAAAGAATAAAAAATAGGGCTGGGGGTATAGCTCGGAGGTAGAATGTCCCTGAGTTCAATCCCCAGTACCGCACACACAAAAAAAGAAAAAGTGAATACAAAACAGATACCGATTTGCCTTCACAACTGAAGCGACATTAGGAAGCAACTGTTTCTACTCCATCAGTTTCTCTCTATTCTAGCAGGTCCTGTTGTCAGGAGAGCACTGCCAGATAAGGACAATGAGGTGCATTATTATGTGTCGTGACGAAGAGACCACTAAGTACGGGTTTAAAATGTAATCCCAGGCAGGAAGGCTGTAGTAAGAGGGCCTACTATTCTGTGATAACTATTTACAAATGTAAACATATTCGCCACACAGTACCAGCTTATAAACACATACTATATTTTATTCTTTCAAAATGCTTTCTAGAAGCCAGTGTGGTGGTGTACCCCAGTAATCCTAGTACTTGGGAGGCTGAGACAGGAGGTCCAGGGGTTGGAGGACAGCCTCAGCAAGACTCAGCTACCTAGTGAAACCCTGATTCAAAAAATAAAAGAAAAAAAAAGCTGGGGGTGTAGCTCAGAGGTAAAATGCCCCTGGATTCAATAGCCAGTACCACAAAGAAAAAAAAATTATAGAATCGGGCATGGTGATGCTCTCCTGTAATCCCAGTGGTTGGGAGGCTGACACATGAGGATCACAGGTTGGAGACTAGCCTCAAATAGTTAGCAAGACTCTCAGCAACCTAGGGAGAACCTGTTTCAAAATAAAAAAAATAAACAGGGCTGGGGATGTAGCTCGGACGTAGAATGCTGCTGGTTTCAATCCCCACTACCAAAAAAAAAAAAAAAAGCCTTATAGGACGGAAAAGCCTTTGTATCTTACTATCTTGGGAGAGAACAACTTGCAATTTACTTCTCACTCCGAATCCCAAGTCTACAACATGTAGAGCAAGCACTTCAGACACCACAAAACAAGGGCAGCCTACATTAAGGCCAAATATAGGATCTGCTTCTAAACCATGATGCAGTAAAGCTACATTTCCTTTTCCAGCGCTCAAAACCCTTTGAAACACTCCCAAAAAAGGACGGCAGGGCCAGCACCTCCCTCCCAGAGGAAGCCCCTTTCTTCTCCGCTCTCCCTGCAGCCTGCCACTTCCCCCACCACATTCAAATCGCCCGAGATACCCAGAGCGGGTGCGCTAGCGCCTGTAGGGACCGGCGGGAGAGCTCAGCTCCTGCATTTCCACCCTCAACATCTGATCTCATCCTCGGTCATTTCGGCGCAGCGGAGCCCCACCTGCACCTCGCTGCTTTTCACAGTGTCCCTTGCCAGCTGCCCGCTACGTTAAAGGACCACATCTCCGAACCACCCAGCTCCCTCGCCCGCTCCCGACCCCCGACCTTGCAGCTTTCCTGCCTGGTTCTTCCTCTTCCAGTCCCTCCGCTCCCTCCACCCGGCTCAAGCCTCTCCCCAAGTCGCCTCCACCCACGTTATCCCAACTGGAGCCCTTGCCTGACCCCCCCAACCCCCGAGATCTCAAGGGCCCCGAGGGGACTCGCACCCAAAGCCAAGCAGCCCCCAGGCCAGGCGGCCGCCCTCCCCCTCCCACGCAGGGCCCAGCTCGCCCCGGCCCCACGTGAGCCGGCCCCAGCCCACCCCCCACCCACTCGCGCCCCAGGGCGGCCCAGCCCCGCCCCCCGTCCTGGCGCCCCAGCCTCCAACAGCCCTTCCCCACCCAGCACCCCACCCACCCGGGTCCCCGATCCCCGAAAACCTCCCCGAGCAGCCCAGTCCCCTCGGCCCCGGGCTCCTGGCCGAGCCCTGAAGCCCTCCCTGGGCAGCCGCCTCGCCACCAGCACGGCGCCTCACGCTCCCCGGGGCCGATCGGCCGGCCCCCACGCCCCGTACCCCAGACCCCGAGCCCCCCGAAGCAGCCCCGGGCCCGATCCCTGCTGCACGCCGCCCCAAGACCCGCGCCCCGCGCCCCGCGCGCCGCCCCAGCCCGCGCCCTGCCACCGCGCCCAGCCCCTGTCAGCCGGTGCCCGCACACGCGGACACGCCAGGTCCGCCCGCCCGGCTCGCTCCCGATCCGCCCCGCCGGGCGCGCGCCGCTCACCCGGGCCGAGGTGCCTGCCGAGGCGCCGCCGCCAAAGTCCCCGCTGCAAAGCCGGGCGAAGCCTCCAACCGCTGCCGCCTCCCGCCTGGCACTGAGAGCCGCGCGGGGGAGGGGCGCCGACCGCTGCCACCGCCCCTGCCGCCACGCGCAGGCCCCGCCCCCGCGCCGCGCCGCGCCCAATCAGGACCGCGGAGCCGCGCCGCGCCACGCCCACTTCCGGGAGGGGAAGCCCGCTTCCCACACTGGGTTCCACGCCTTGGCGCTCCCTAGCGCCCCCTCTGGTCGTGCCGAGGGATGCAGCGGGCCGCGGAGGAAAGTGGGTGCCCCAGCGCACGCCCGGCGCTCGGGTCCCTAGAGGGCCTGGCGGGCCACGCCCCCCGGCGCCCCTCGGGCCACGCCCAGTGCGCCTGCTGGAGCTCCGCCCACTGACCCGCAAGGCTCGGTCGCCTGGCTCCTCAAAGCTTCGCCCAGAGTGCCTTAAAACTGGAACTTCACGCCGGGCGTGGTGGCGCACGCTTGTAATCCCAGCATTTGGGAGGCTGAGACCGGAGGATCCGGGTTCGAGGCCAGGCTCAGCTACCTAGTGAGGCCCTCCGCAACTTAGTGAGACTCGGTTTCAAAATAAAGAATAAAAAATAGGGCTGGGGGTGTAGCTCGGAGGTAGAATGCCCCTGAGTTCAATCCCCAGTACTGCAAAAAAGAAAAAGACTGGAACTTCAGCTCCTCTGCACCCCGCCCTCTGTCCATCAAGCCCTTAACCCAGCCTCTCGGCTCCCGCAGCCCGGCCTCCCTCGCTTTACTACATTACTGGCCCATCGGCCACAACAACCCGCCCTGACTAACAGGAGCCCCGCCCAGGGACTCCTAATCCTCTTTACCGCACCTCAGGCCCCGCCCACTGCCCGGGGAAACGCTTAAAGCACAAGCCCCGCCCCGAATTGGCGAAGCCCCGCCTCTGGCTTCCGAAGCCCCGCCCACCGGCACTACTGGAGACTCCAGGCGCTCCAGCCCTCCCCCTCCAGTCCGCGGTCACATTCCTAGTGCTGCGTAGCTGCCCTGGGGCGGGCCACACCCGCCTAACCCCAAAGCCTACTCACCCAGCCAGTGCTTGACCCCATTTCGCAGGTGAGGAAATGGAGACTTAAGGGTTCCTCCCTTCCATTCCCTGGCCAAAGTCCTTTCATAAGTAGGCAACCGGGTCTGAGGGTTGGATCTCCAGTCCCGGCTCTGCTGCAGTCAGCCCGTGTGACCTGGGTGCCGCTCCCTCACCTGTTTGGGGCTTGGACTTCCTAATCTTGAGTGTAAAGTTGTCCATTTCATAGCCAGAGCCCCTTTCTGAAACACCAAGCTCTGAAATACCAGGAATTGGGGAAATTGGCCTGGGGTACTGTTAAAGCAGGCTGACAGGTAGAGCTATCTACTTCCCAAAGCAAGGCATCTTTGCAATTCACCGGAGGGGGAATTTTTCACTTTAAGCATCAGCCTCAAAGACCTGTGTTTCAGAGGTTGGAGGCAGCTGAAAGATAGAGCTTGTGTGCTTAGCGCCTAGCGAGCCCTGGGTTCAATCCCCCAGCACTAAAATAGAAAACAACTGTGTGTGCAACATACATCCAAGTCCACCTCGACCGAAAGTTTTCACAAGAAATTACTTCTTCTTTCTAAGTGCTCCTTGAGCTCGTATTAATAACGCACTTAGAATAGTGCCTGATTTAGCCGGGCGTGGTGGCGCACGCTTGTAATCCCAGCATTCGGGAGGCTGAGACCGGAGGATCCGGGTTCGCGGCCAGCCTCAGCTACCTAGTGAGGCACTCGCAACTTAGTGAGACCCTGTTTCAAAATAAAGAATAAAAATAGGGCTGGGGGTGTAGCTCGGAGGTAGAATGCCCCTGAGTTCAATTCCCA
>PVLC010016933.1:6247-34729 GCA_004027655.1 Graphiurus murinus
TTTTTTGGCGGTACCAGGGATTGAATCGAGGGGGGCATTCTACCTCTGAGCTACACCCCCAGCCCTATTTTTTATTCTTTATTTGGAAACAGAGTGTCACTAAGTTGAGGAGGGCCTCACCAAATAGCTGAGGCTGGCCACAAACCCAGATCCTCCTGTCTCAGCCTCCCAAGTACTGGGATTACAAGCGTGCACCACCATGCCCAGCCAAGTGAACATATTTCTAAAAGTTCAGGAAGAGCCGGGCGTGGTGGCGCACGCTTGTAATCCCAGCATTTGGGAGGCTGAGACCAGAGGATCCGGGTTCGAGGCCAGCCTCAGCTACCTAGTGAGGCCCTCCGCAACTTAGTGAGACTCAGTTTCAAAATAAAGAATAAAAAATAGGGCTGGGGGTGTAGCTCGGAGGTAGAATGCCCCTGAGTTCAATCCCCAGTACCGAAAAAAAAAAAAAAAAAAGTTCAGGAAGGCCCTGACCTCCAAGGGGATCAATAGCACCGACAAATGGAGAAGAGAGGGCAGCAAGAGAAGGTGACCTGCAAACACCCAGAGGGGCCACCAATGAGGGTGCTGCCCGCCCCCTGGCCCACCTTGGGGACCAGAGTATTGGCATAAAGGGAAGCCTTGCGCTGTCTAAACTGCAGCTGTGAAGATCACCAGTGCCAAGGTGTGGATGCCATTTTTTGGAGCGTCACTTTTTTCTTCTTTTTTAAAGATAGCTTGAAAAAAAAACCCTCACTGGTAAGTTGATTGAAGACATCTCATGTTATCTCCTATCAGCTCTTTCCTCTCCCTCCTAGAAGCCTCCTCCTGTCACATCACAGATCTTGTTCGGATCTGATCAAACACAGTAGTGGACGTGGTGGGGCACACCTGTAATCCCAGCAAATACTTAGGAGGCTGAGGCAGGAGAATAGAAAGTTCGAGGCCAACCTGGGCAAGTTAGCAAGGCCCTATCTCAAAATAACATTTAAAAAGGGTTGGAGGGGCCGGGTGTGGTGGCGCACGCTTGTAATCCCAGTACTTGGGAAGCTGAGACAGGAGGATCTGGGTTTGCAGCCAGCCTCAGCAACTTAGTGAGGCCTGCCACAACTTAGTGAGACCCTGTTTCAAAATAAAGAATAAAAAATAGGGCTGGAGGTGTAGCTCAGAGGTAGAATGATCCTGGGTTCAATCCCCATTGCTGAAAAAAAAAAAGGAGGGGTTGGAGGGGCCCGGCATGATAGGGCACACCTGTAATCCTAGTACTTGGGAGGCTGAGACAGGAAGATTGCAGGTTTGTGGCCAGTCTCAGCTACTTACTGAGACCCTCCACGACATAGTGAGACCTTGTTTCAAAATAAAATAATAAAATAGGGCTAGGGGTATAGCTCAGAGGTAGAATGTCCCTGGGTTCAGTCCCTAGTACCATAATTTTTTTTTTTTTTTTTTTTTTTTTGCGGTATTAGGGATTGAACTCAGGGGCATTCTACCTCTGAGCTACACCCCCAGTCCTATTTTTTATTCTTTATTTTGAAACCAGGTCTCGCTAAGTTGTGGAGTGCCTCACTAGGTAGCTGAGGCTGGCCTCGAACCCGGAACCTCTGGTCTCAGCCTCCCGAATGCTGGGATTACAAGCATGTGCCACCACGCCCGGCTATCATTTTTTTTTTAATGCTAAGGCTTGTCTAAGATGTTGGGAAAATGATGGCAATACACTTTCTTGATGCTGGGTTGCCATAAACCTTCAATTTATTTATTTATTTTTTTTTTTTTTTTGCGGTACTGGGGATTGAACTCAGGGGCATTCTACCTCCGAGATATACCCCCAGCCCTATTTTTTTTTATTCTTTATTTTGAAATAGGGTCTCACTAAGTTGTGGAGTGCCTCACTAGGTAGCTGAGGCTGGCCTCGAACCCAGATCCTCCGGTCTCAGCCTCCCAAATGCTCGGATTACAAGCGTGCACCACCACGCCCGGCTCACCTTCAATTTGTTAAAAACATGCATTATCAACCAGGCATGGTGGTGCACACTTGTATTCCCAGTTCTTGAGAGGCTGAGACAAGAGAATCACAGGTTCGAGGACAGCCTCAGCAAGTAGTGAGACTCTATTTAAAAATAAAATGAAGCCGGGCGTGGTGGCGCACGCTTGTAATCCCAGCATTTGGGAGGCTGAGACCGGAGGATCCGGGTTTGAGGCCAGCCTCAGCTACCTAGTGAGGCACTCCGCAACTTAGTGAAACCCGGTTTCAAAAATAAAGAATAAAAAATAGGGCTGGGGGTATAGCTTGAAGGTAGAACGCCCCTGAGTTCAATCCCCAGTACCGCAAAAAAATAAAAATAAAATGAAATAGGACTGGAGGTGTAGCTTGGAGGCAGACTGCCCCTGGGTTCAATCCCCAGGACCACAAAATAACAGCAACAACAACAACAAAAAAAATGCATTATCTGCAAAGTGCCATAGAATGTGGTATGTGTGCAGTGTGTATGGGGATTTTTACCAGGGTCTTCAGACAGGCCTTGTGCTGAATTCTCCATGCCATTATATTTCCTTGATCTCTATTGCCTTCAACAGGTTCCTCCCGTGACAATGTCATCCATTAAGATTGAGTGTGTTCTGCCAGAGAACTGCCGGTGTGGAGAGTCTCCAGTATGGGAAGAAGCTTCCAACTCTCTCCTCTTTGTGGACATTCCCGCAAAAAAGCTTTGCCGGTGGGATTCGCTCACCAAGCAGGTTCAGCGCGTGGCCGTGGGTAAGCATGAACTCTGTGCTCACATCTGCGCAGCCAGCGATCTCTTCCCCAGGGGGTAGTGGTGGTCACCCTGTTGGCCATTCCCCTGCGTCCTTTCTATGGGTACTGGGGCCTTCTAATTCAGAGCTACACCCCTAGCCCTATTTTTATGTTTTGTTTTGAAACAGAGTCTCACTAAGTTGCTGAGGCTGACCCCAAATCTGTGATTCTCCTGCCTCCCAAGTACTAGGATTACAGGCATGAGCCACCACACCTGGCACCTGGGACCCTCTTGTTGAAGCAGAGTGAATCATCATCATCTCCTCCTCCTCCTCCTCCCCCTCCTCCTCCTCCTCCTCCTTCCCCTCCTCCTTTTTCATCTGTACTGAAGGTTGAACCCAGAGCCATTCTACCACTGAGCTACACCCTCAGCCCAATTTTTTGTTTTTGTTGTTGTGGTGGTGGTGGTAGTGGTGGTCCTGGGGATTGAACCCAGGGGCATTCTACCTCTGAGCTATACTCCCAGTCCTATTTTTTTATTTTGAAATGGGGTCTCACTAAGTTGTAGACAGCCTCATTATATTGCTGAGGTTGGCTGCAAACCTGCAATTCTCCTGTCTCAGCCCCCCAAGTACTGGGATTATAGGCATGCACCACCACGCTCAGCTTGAATCTAGCTTTGAAACCTTTTAGATTGTCTTGCTCTCTCTGTCTCAGCTCCAGGTCCTCCCACTTTGACCCAGGAGTGAATTATGGATCATCAACCTTTTTTGTATTTTCTTCCACTGAGCGGCAACATTCCCAACTTTGTTTGTTTCTCTTTTTTGTTATTGTTGTTTTGTGTTTGCAGTGCTAGGGATTGAACCCAGGACCTCGTGCATGCTAGGCAAGTGCTCTACCATTGAGCTACACATCAAACCCCTAGTTCTGTTTCGATGCTAAGGTACTGTAGTATCTATCTTACCTTAACACCATCAGCTAACCGGACTGAAAGATGAAGACCTGGCCACTGAAGCTGGGCATGATGGTGCACGCCTATACTCCCAGTACTTGGGAGGCTGAGACAGGAGGATCACAGGTCCAAGACTAGCCTCAGCAACTTAGCAGGACTCTCAGCAATTAGCAAGACCCTGTTTCAAAATAAAATATAAAAAAATCTGAGGGTGTATCTCAGAGGTCAAAATAAAATATAAAAAGGGCTAGAGGTGTAGCTCAGAGTTAGAATGCCCCTGGGTTCAATCCCCAGTTCAAAAAAAGAAAAGAAATGGTTAGTGACACAGCAAAGGCCATCTACATGGGTCAGGTCATGATCTTAATTTCCAACAACAATAATAATAGTAAGCCAGGTCAGGCATGGTGGCACAGGCCTGTAATCCTAGTACTTGGGAGGCTGAGTCAGGAGGATGGCAGGCTTGAGGCCAGCCTCAGCGACTTAGTGAGGCCTTCCCCAACTTCATGAGACCCTGTTTCAAAATAAAATAGGACTGGGAGTGTGGCTTGGAGGCAGAATGCCCTTAGGTTCTATCCCCAGCAACACACACACACACACACACACACACACACACACACACACACACACACGAAGTGCTTTGGGGCTTCAAAATTATCAAGCAGGACTCTCTTTGCTCACTGCAGCAATGTGATCCCTGATGGAATTTCATGTGATTCCATTTAGGGCCCTGTGGTTTCCAGACAAGGAGTTTATTACTTCCTAAGGTGCACAGTTATGGGCTGGTGTGATTATTGAAGGATAAAGAAGTTCCTTGTTTTCATTAACTTGTTCATGGGAAGAGATTCCAGGAATTCCTGTAACCGTGGGAATTCCTGATATTTTTTCCCATGAATCCAACTGGGAGCCTCAAAACTTTTTTTTTCTCCTGTACTGCAGATAGAACCCAAGGCCCTGCTCCTGCTAAGCACGCACTCTGCCACTGAGCTACATTCCCAGCCTGGGAGCAGCTTTTTAAATCACCTTTGGAATCTGACTGCAGCTGGAGGCGAAGTGACTGACCCCTGAGGATAGAGTGGGGGTAGCGACCCTTGGCCTTCTCTAGTTCTTTCTCCCAGCACGTACACAGGCCTACCTCTAATCTGCAAGTCCACCCCCACCCCAGGGACAAAAAGGGCTTGTTCTGTCAGCCTAGGCTTGAAAGGCTGCCAGGGAATCTCAGACCACCAGCTGGGATCCTTGCTGGAAGTTTGACCCTCTTGATAGTGTCCAGACATTCCCTAGGACCCTGGATGACTTAAATTGACCCCTGAGTAGGACTTTGAGCTAAGAGTGCCTGACACTTCGCACTGAGTAGGTGCTTAAAAAACATTTTCAACGTAAAAAAAAAAAAAAAGTTTAACGCCGGGCATGGTGGCGCACGCTTGTAATCCCAGTACTTGGGAGGCTGAGACCAGAGGATTCGGGTTCACCGCCAGACTCAGCTACTTAGTGAGGCTCTCTGCAACTTAGTGAGACCTTGCTTCAAAATAAGGAATAAAAAAGAGGGCTGGGGATGTAGCTTGGAAGTAGAATGCTCCTGAATTCAATACCCAGTACCGCCAAGAAAAAAGTTTATGTGGTACTGGGGATTGAACCCAGGGGCATTCTACCTCCTAGCTATGCACCCCCAGCCCTATTTTATTTTGAAACAGGGTCTGGCTAGGTTGCTGAGGACCTCGCTAAATTGCTAATATTGGCTTCTGCAATGTCAGACTCTCAAGTACTGGGATTACGGGCAGTGCCTCTATGCTCAGCTCAAAGTAAATTATTTCTTGTGGTACTGGGAATTGAACTCAGAGGGGCTCTAACTCTGAGCTATACCCCCAGCCTTTTTATTTTTTATTTTGAAACAGCATCTCACTAAGTTGCTAAGGGTCTTAATAAATTGCTGAGGCTGGCCTCAAACCTGGGATCCTTCTGTCTCCACCTCTCAAATACTGGAATTACAGGTGTGTGCCACTGCAGCTGGCTTCAAAGTAAATTGTTTTGTTTTGTTTTTTTCTTGTGGTACGGGGGATTGAACCCAGGGGCATTCTACCCCTGAACTATACCCCCAACCCTATTTTTTATTCTTTATTTTTGAAACAGGGTCTCACTAAGTTGTGGAGGGTCTCACTAAAGTAACTGAGGCTGGCCAGGAACCTGGATCCTCCTGTCTCAGCCTCCCAAGTACTGGGATTACATGTGAATACCACCACACCTGACTTCAAACTAAATTCTGATAAATTTGTTGCCTAGAGGTTGTATCTCTGAGGTAGAATTCCCCTGGGTTCAATCCTCAGTACCACAAAAAAAAAATGTATTTCCTAGGACTTCTCACAATAGTACTCAATAATTCTACTTTATTATATCTTTGTGTATTGGGGATGGAACCCAGGGGCATTCTACCTCTGAGCTATACTCTCAGCTCTATTTCATTTCTATTTTGAAACAAGTTCTCACTAAGTTGCTGAGGCTGGCCTCAAACCTGCCATCCTCCTGTCTCAGCCTCCCATGTACTGAGATTACAGGAGTGCACCACCACGCCCAGCTCCCAATTGCTGCCTTCTCACTATTGCTTTTGCCTCTACAGATGCCCCAGTCAGCTCCGTGGCCCTTCGCCAGTCAGGAGGCTATGTCGCCACCATTGGAACAAAGTTCTGTGCTTTGAACTGGGAAGATCAATCAGTAGTTGTCCTGGCTGCAGTAGATAAGGACAAGAAAAACAACCGATTCAATGATGGGAAGGTGGATCCTGCCGGGAGATACTTTGCTGGTATGCTTTCTTTCTTTCTTTTTTTTTTTTTTTTTTTTTGGTGTGTGTGTGTGTGTGGTAGTACTAGGGATTGAGCCCAGTGATGTTGTACCTCCAAGCTATACCCTTAACCCTATTTTGTTTTTTGTTTTGAATCAGGATCTCACTAAATTGCTGAGGCTGGCCTTGAATCTATGATCCTCCTGTCTCAGCCTCCCAAGTACTGGGAAAAAAAATTTTTTTTTTAATTCCCTCTAGGAAAGAATTCAGTCTAGGATTGTGTATTGTACTACTTATTTGTCTTTTCTTTTTTTCTTTCTTTCTTTCTTTCTTTCTTTCTTTCTTTCTTTCTTTCTTTCTTTCTCTGTGTGTGTGTGTGTGTGGTGCTGGGGATGGAACCCAGGGACAGCCCTGCTTTATTTTTATTTTTTGGTACTGAGGATTGAACCCAGGGGCATTGTACCTCCAAGCTACACCCCCAGCCCAATTTTATTTTTACTTTAAAACAGGGTCTCTCTAGGTTGGTGAGAATCTCAATAGTTGCTGAGGCTGTCCTCAAACCTGCGATCCTCCTGTCTCAGCCTCCCAAGTACTGGGATTACAGGCGTGAGCCACCATGCCCAGCTATTGCCTTGTCTTTTCATTTTCTTATCTGGAACATTCCCATATAATTTGTTTTTTATGACATTGCCACTTTTAAAGATACAATCCCACCCAATTCTCCCCTCACCCTTTTTGTGGTACTGGGGATTGAACCCAAGGGCATTCTACCTCTACATTATACTTCCAACCCTATTTTATTTATTTATTTTCCTCTGGGCTACACCCCCAGCACTTTTTTTTTAAACAGGGTCTCACTAAGTTGTGAAGGGCCTCACTAAGTAGCTGAGACTGGCTGCGAACCTGCAATCCTCCTGCTCAGCCTCCCAAGTACTGGGATTACAACCCTGTGCCACCATGCCCGGCATCTCCCCCACTTTTTTTTTTTCTGTGGTAATGGGGATTGAACCCAGGGCCATTCTACCTCTGAGCTACACCCCTAGTCCTATTTTTATTCTTTATTTTGAAACAGTGTCTCACTAAGTTGAGGAGAGCCTCACTAAGTAGCTGAGGCCGCCATGAACCTGTATCCTCTGGTCTCAGCCTCCCTAGTACTGGGATTACAAGCATGCACCACCACGCCCAGCTCTCTCCACTTTTCAAAAAAAAGAACATTCTGCCAGATGTGGTGGTGCACACCTGTAATCCCAGTAATTGGGAGGCTGAGACAAGAGGATTTTGGGCTCGAGGACAGCTTCAGCAAGTAGTGAGACTCTCATCAACCTAGTGGGATCCTGTTTCAAAATAAAAATAAAATAGGGCTGAGGGTGTAGCTAGGAGGTAGAATGCCTCTGGGTTAATCCCCAGTACCACAAAAAAAATTAAAAAATAAAATATGGGCCAGGTGTGGTGGCACACACTTGTAATTCCAGTATTTAGGAGGCTGAGACAGGAGAATCTCAGGTTCACAGCCAGCCTCAGCTACTTAGTGAGGCCCTCAGCAACCTAGTGGGACCCTGTTTCAAAATAAAGAATAAAAAATTGGGCTGGGAGTGTAGCTCACAGGTTCTGCAAAAAATAAAATAAAATGTGAAGCTGAAGATGGGAGAATCACAGGCTTGAAGCCAACCTCAGAAACTTAATAAGACCTGTTTCCAAATAAATAAAATCAGTCTAGAGGTGTAGCTTGGAAGGAAAATGCCCATGGATTTAATCCCCCAGCACCATAAATAAAATAAAATAGGACTGGGGGTGTAACTCAGAGGTTGAACGCCCATAGGTTCAATCCCCAGTGCTACAAAATAAAAAAGAATATTCTTCATTTTGTAGTTGCCTGATGTTTCCTGTGATTATCTCGATTTTATGCATTCATGGCTGGAATGCTGTGTCAATGATATCCTGTCCTCTCAGGGTATCCCATGTGGAGGCATACAATGTCCATCTGTCTCTCATGGATGATGGTTACTACTGCATAGTAACCATTCTTTTGTTGTTGTTGCTTTTTTTTCTTGGTAATCAGAATTAAACCTAGGGGTGCTCTACCAATGAACTAAAACCCTAGGCCCCCTTTTTTGGAGGGGAGCTTAAACCAGGAGTTTCTACATGCATACTACACAACCAGCCCTTTTTATTTTTGAAACAGAATTTCACTAAATTGATGAGGTTCTTGCTAAGTTGCTGAGGCTGTCCTGGAACCTGGAATCCTCCTGTTTCAGCCTCCCAAGTACTGGGATTACAGGTGTATACCACTATGCCTGGTTTCTGTGCTTCTTTATGTTGCCAAGTATATTAGTCAGCTTTCCATAAATATAACAAAATATCTGAGGCAATTAATTTGTAAAGGGAAGAGAATTTTGGTTCACAGTTTGAGGGGTACTGGAGGTTGAACCCAGGGGCATTCTACATCTGAGCTACACCCCCAGCCCTATTTTTTTGTTTGTTTGTTTGTTTGTTTTGAAGCAGGGTCTCACTAGGTTGGCAAAAGTCTTCCTAAATTACTGAGGCTGGTCTTGAACCCGCGATCCTCTTGTCTCAGCCTCCCAAGTACTGGGATTACAGGTGTGAGTCTCCAGGCTAGGCTAATCCCATCCCTTTTTAAACTTATTTCAAAACAGGATCTTGCTGGGCATGATTGCGCACGCTTGTAATCCCAGCACTTGGGAGGCTGAGACCAGAGGATCCGGGTTCGCAGCCAGCCTCAGCTACCTAGTGAGGCACTCCACAACTTAGTGAGACCCTGTTTCAAAATAAAGAATAAAAAAAAATAGGGCTAGGGGTGTAGTTCGGAGGTAGAATGCCCCTGAGTTCAATCCCCAGTACCGCAAAAAAAAAAGGATCTTGCTAAGTTGCCCTTGTGTTCTTCCTGACTCAGCTTTCCAAATAGCTGAAATTATACTACACCTCACAAATATATATCCTTTTTTTATTCTACAGAATAACAATACAGAAAATCAACAAAACCAAAAGCTGGTTTCTTAAAAAAAACAAACAAGATCAATAAACCATTGGCCAACCTAACCAAAAGAAAGAGAGAATCAACCCAAATTTTCTCTAGTGCTGTTTTGGAAGACATAAATGCTTTCAGTTTCTGTTTGTCATGGAAGATTTTTATATCCCCATCAATTTTGAGAGAGAGTTTTGCTGGGTAGGAGAATCTTGGCTGCAAGTTATTTTCTTTCAGAGTTTGGAATATGTTACTCAGCCCCTCCTGGCTTTCATGACTTGGTTTGGGAGGTCTGGAGTGATTCTAATTGGCTTGCCTCTAAATGTCACTTGGCCTATTACTTTTGTTGCCTTTAAAATTATTTCATTAGACTCTACATTAGTCAGCTTGATTATTATGTGGCATGGTGAACCTCTTCTTTGGTCTTGTCTAGAGGGGGTTCTATATGTTTCCTGTACCTGTGTGTCTACTTCTCTTTCTATGTTTGGAAAATTCTCTGATATCACTTCTTTGAAAAGATTGTTTATTCCATTAGTTTCAACTTTTAATCCCTCTTCTATGCCTATTATTCTTAGGTTAGCTCTTTTAAAATTGGCCCAAATCTCGATGTCCGATTCATACTGTCGAATTTTTTTTCTAGATTATGTATAATGGATTCATTTTTGGAATGGTCATCTTCTAGGAGTGATATTCTGTTTTCCATGTGGTCTAATCTATTGTTTATAGTTTGTATTGATGCCTTCACTTCTATTATTGCATCTTTCACATCCTTCACTTCCCTCAAGGCTTCTCTATGATTCCTGCTCAGGATGTCAGATTCTTTGTTTATTTGTTCCTTTATTTCTTTCCAGCTCTCTCTGCATTCTTTTGGAAATTTTGTATCATTTCTATTATTGAAGATCTGAATTGTTCTTCTGGTAATCTCTGCCATTCAGTGTCATTGAGTTCTGTTATTGTGGGATTGTGTTGACTCATTGTTTCTTTGGTATTTTTCCTTCCCATAGTTTCCCTGTTCTTAAATTTATAACTTTGCTGCTCTTGCCCGCTTTCTCTGAATTTATAGGTTTCTTATTTTTATTTTCTCTCTGTGAATGGTATCTTGTACTGAGTTGCAATTACTCTGGTACTTCTTCTGCCCGCTCTATTGGTGTCTTTGGTGGGTTTCAGGTGTTGACTTCTAGGGTCTAGCAAAAGCTAACAAAGCAACCAATCCCCCGAAACAAACATAGATAAATTGAAGCAATGCAAAGTGAAAACAGAGTAAAAACGAAACAAAACAAAACAAAAAAACCCAGAAAACAAAAAACAACAGCAAAAAACAAAATAAAATCCCTGCAAGTTTGTAAGAACAGACCTGATTTGGCCTCTGCAGATCTTTTGGGTAGATCCCTGCTGCTGTGGGCAGCAGACAAAATGGCGTCTGACAAGATGGCAGCTGCCACTGCCGTGCACGCGCCGACTCCCCCGTTATCCCTGGACTGCTCTCTGGGTTCCGACCAGCTGCCCCTGTTGTTTTGTTCACTTTTCTGCTGCTTTGCTTCTCTTTCCTTCTGTCAAGAAGCTGCCCCTGCGGCAGTTTTGATTCAAGCTCTGCAGTGCAGTTATCTTTGCTCTGCTCTGTAGGGAGAGGTGAGCTGGGATGGCTCTGCGCGGGCTTAAGCTGGTCGTACCACGCGTTCCGGTCACTGTCGAAGGTGCCTCGATATGCCGCCTGGCTAGGAAGAAGAGCTCAGGAGTTGCTCACTCCACCTCTGCTTGCTGGGAATGCAGAAGGTCCTTATATATTTCTTTGTCAGTAGACCCCACGCCGGTGGATAGCTCAATGGCCGCCATTCAGCGGCGTGGCATCGAGGCCGCACAGACGGGCTTCTTTGCTCTCCTTGGTTGGCCTTCCGGATTCTGATCAGCTGTAGTTCAGTTTTCGTAGCATTGTTCACCTTTTTGTTGCTTTTTTTTTTCTCCTGTCAAGAAGCTGCCTCTATGGCAGATTTGAATCGAGCTCACAGCACCTGATGAGAGGTATCTCAATCCGACGCCATCTTCCCAGAAGTATTTTTATTTTTTTATTTTGTGTTTTTTTGTTTGTTTGGTACTGGGACTCGAACCCAGGGGCATGCTACCTCTGAGCTATACCCCCAGCCCTATTTTATTCTTTATTTTGAAACAGGGTCTCACTAAATTGTGGAATGCTTCACTAAATAGCTGAGGCCGGCTGTGAACCTGCAATCCTCCAGTATCAGCCTCCTAAGAGGAATTACAAGCGTGCATCACCACACCCAGATTGTTTTTTATTTTGAAACACAGTCTTCCTAAATTGTTGAGTGTCTTGCTAAGTTGCCGAGGCTGGCCTCACACCTATAATCCTTCTGTCTCAGCCTCTCAAGTACTGAGATTACAGGTGTGTGCCACCAGGGTAATTTTAATTTGCATTATAAACAAGGTAGTTGTCATTTCAAAAAATATAGACATAAGACCCTGATTGACACTGTATAATAATTCCCTTGATTTATATACTGGAAAGTATTCCTGGTAGAAAGAATATTGTTATATTAGCCTGGTGTGGAGCGTGCCTGTAATCCCAGTACTTGGAAGGCTGAGACAGGAGGATTGAAGTTTTGTTTCAAAGTAAAAAAATTCAAAGGGCTGGGAGTGCAACTTGGAGGTAAAATATCTTTGGGTTCAATCCCCAGTACCAGCTGGGCGTGGTGGTGCATGCCTGTAATCCCCATACTTGGGAGGCTGAGACAGGAGAACCAAGGTTGGAGGACAGCCTCAGCAATGTAGTGAGACTCTCAGCAACCTAGTGAGACTCTGTTTCAAAATGAAATAAAATAAGGCGGGGTAGGGGGGTGGCTTGGAGGTAGAATGCCCCTAGGTTAAATCCCCAGTACCACCAAAAAGCAAAACAAACAAACAAACAAAAACAGAGAAAGGATAGTGTTGTGCATGGGGTAAGATGCTGTGGGGCTGAGCTCAGCGCTCTTTGGATTTTTGCAGGCACCATGGCAGAAGAAACAGCCCCCGCGGTTCTTGAGCGACACCAAGGGTCCCTGTACTCCCTGTTTCCTGACCACCATGTGAAGAAGTACTTTGACCAGGTGGACATCTCCAATGGCTTGGATTGGTCCCTAGACCATAAAATCTTCTATTACATAGACAGCCTGTCCTACTCCGTGGATGCCTTTGACTACAACTTGCAGACGGGACAGATATGTAAGTAGCTTATTTTTCTCAATACTGATAGTAGTATTTTCATATGTTTGAGACCCTTCCTTCAACCCCTGTGAAGAGATCCTTACTTGTCAAATAAAGAGCTTTCAGCAAGCCATGGTAGTGCATGCCTGTAATCCCAGTACTTGGGGGGCTAAGACAGGAGGATCGAAAGTTTGAGGCTAGCCTCAGCAGCATAGTGAGACTCTCAGCAACCTAGCAAGACCCTGTTTCAAGATTTTAAAAAAGAGCCGGGCATGGAGGCGCACGCTTGTAATTCCAGCGTTTGGGAGGCTGAGACCGGAGGATCTGGGTTCTCGACCAGCCTCAGCTACCTAGTGAGGCACTCCACAACTTAGTGAGACCCTGTTTCCAAATAAAGAATAAAAAATAGGGCTGGAGGTGTAGCTCAGAGGTAGAATGTGCCTGAGTTCAATCCCCAGTACCACCACCACCAAAAAAAAAAAAAAAGATTTTAAAAAAGGGCAGGAGGTGTCGCTTGGAGGTAGAATGTCCCTGGGTTCAATCTCTAATACTACACACACACACACACACACACACACAAAAAAAAAAAATAGAGACTTTTCCAATGTTATTATTCCAATATAATAATGATCACAGAGCCTTGACAAAGCTAACAGTCAAACCACTGTCTTTAACACAATGAAAATATGACCATAGTTGGCCTTATATGGACAGACCCTTAATCGTCTTTTGTTCCACCAACACCAGAAAGGAGCTCACTGGAAAATGGATCCTGATCTAAAAGAAGGTACCTAAAGACAAATGATACGCACAGAATGGAATAAAAGAACACAGAATTAGAGTTTGAGTTGCTAGTTTTTATTTATACTTTAGTTAACCATAGGCAAGTATTCAGAGGCAAATTAAAAACTTTGAAAATGGAAAAGCAGCCCAGCGCAATAGTGCACACCTGTAATCTCAGTACTTGGGAGACTGAGACAGGAGGATCACAGGTTTGAGGCCAGCCTCAGCTACTTACCAAGAGCTTGTTTCAAAATAAAAAAAAAAAAATTGGGGATGTGGTTCAGAGGTAGAATGCTTCTGGATTTAGTCCCTAATACCAAAATAAGAATAAAAAGGGCTGGGGTGGGTGCAGCTTGGAGATAGAATGCCCTTGCATTCAATCCCTAGTTCCAAAAAAAAAAAAAAAAAGAGCAAAAGAAATAGTTACAGTTTGGTTCCACCCATTCCATCGATGATCCGTACTTGGAAACTGGGAGGGAAGGAATTATTTAGAAGAATTTAGAAGGGAGTCCTTGAAACTTTGATGAAAGGTGCCAGACCAAGGGAGCAAGACCAATCATAAAAATGACTTGGAAAAAATCATGAGGCTCTTCATGCACATTTAATCAGAGGCAAACTATTCTAGTACAGATATTTTTCTTTGAAATATATAATGTTCTTTTTATGACTGTTTTTATCCATTTTTCTTACACATGGTTTTAGAATTTTTCCATTATATATCATGTCAGTCTGATTACTGTAGTGACCTGAAATTCTTTTTTTTGTTGTTTTCTCACTCCTGGGGATGGAGCCCAGGGCCTCATGCATGCTAAGTACACACCTTATTACTAAGCTACACCCCAAACTCCTTCTAGGGTTTTGGTTTTGGTTTTGTGTGTGTTTGTGGTACTGAGAATTGAACCCAGGGACATTTTTACCTCTGAGGTACACCCCCAGTGTTTCAAAGGTTTTTTGTTTTTTGTTTTTTGTTTTTTTTTTTGCGGTACTGGGGATTGAACTCAGGGGCCTTTTACCTCCGAGCTACACCCCCAGCCCTATTTTTTTATTCTTTATTTTGAAACCGAGTCTCACTAAGTTGCAGAGTGCCTCACTAGGTAGCTGAGTCTGGCTGCGAACCTGGATCCTCCGGTCTCAGCCTCCCGAATGCTGGGATTACAAGCATGCGCCACCACGCCCGGCTCTCAAAGTATTTTTTACTTTGAAACAGGATCTCATTAAGTAGCTCAGGGCCTCGATAAGTTGCTGAGGCTGGCCTCCAGCCTGCAATCTTCCTGCCTCAGCTTCCTACAGGTTTGTACCACCACACCTGGCTGGACTGTGTGTGTGTGTGCACCCATGCATGCACAGTACTGGAGATTGAACCCAGAGACATTCTACTTCCGAGCTACACTCTTGGCCCTATTTATTTATTTATTTATTTATTTATTTATTTATTTATTTATTCATTTATTTCTGGTGATTGAAACCAGGGGCATTCTACCTCTGAGCGACACCCCCAGCCCTTTTTATTTTTTATTTTGAAACAGGGTCTTGCTATAAATAGCTGAGGCTGGCCTTGAAACTGCCATCCTCCAGTCTCTGCCTCCCAAGTATTAGGATACTAGGCACACATTACCATGCCTGGCTCCCCTCTGGATTTTAATGTTTGTTTTTCGTATACTGTGATTCCCATTTTAACCAACCAGAAGGGTTCATTGCTCCTCTTTTCAGAAGCAAGCTCTTTTGTGTGTGTGTGTGTGTGTGTGGTACTGGGGATTGAACCCAGGGGCATTCTACCTCTGAGCTACATCCCCAGCCCTATTTTTTATTCTTTATTTTGAAACAGGGTCTCACTAAGTTGTGGAGAGCCTCACTAAGTAGCTGAGGCTGGCCGCGAACCCTGATCCTCCAGTTTCAGCCTCCCAAGTACTAGGATTACAAGCATGCGCCACCATGCCCAGCTGTTAAGCTCTTGGCTTTTGTTTTTGTTTTGTTCTGTTTTGGTTTGGTTTTTGCTTGGTACTGGTTGAATCCAGGAGTACTCTACCACCAAGCTACACCCCCAGCCATTTTTTATTTGGAAACAGAGTCTCACAAAGTTGCTGAGGGTTGTGCTAAATTGCGGATGCTGGACTCAAACCTGGATCCTCTTGTCTCAGCCTCCCAAGTACTAGTATTATAGGCCCGTGCCACCACATCCAGCAGAAGCAAGCTCTTCTAATATTTAGTCTTGATTTTGGAGCTCTTGGTCAGGCAGAAAACAATGTCATATATCTTCCTAGTTTAGGGCCATGAACTGTTCATGTTACCCCATTAAGTTGCCTTGTAGATACTGGACTTAATCAAAGTGGGAATTTTTATAACTTAAACAGCAAAGGTTTAACCAGAGACTGAAGTGTATCTGAGATAGACCTACAGGGCCTCTGTTTAGGTCAGTCGCAAAGAAAACTATCTATTGGTATTTAACTAAGAATTTTTCTTAGGAGCCAGGTGAAATGGCGCACATGCTTGTAATCCCAGTACTTGGTAGGCTGAGACAGGAGGATCGCAGGTTTGAGGTCAGCCTCAACAACTTAGCAAGACCCTGTTTCGAATTTTAAAAAATAAGTAAAAAGGGCTGGGGATGTAACTCAGAGGTAGAATGCCCCTGGGTTCAATCCTCAGTACCACACACACACACACACACAATAATAACAATAACAATAATAACAAACGGCCAATGTGGTGGTGACACATGCCTATAATCTCAGTACTTGGGAAGCTGAGACAGGAGGATTGCAGGTTTAAGGCCAGCCCCTGCAACTTAGTGAGGCCATTAGCAACTTAACGAGACCATGTTTCAAAATAAAAAGGGCTAGGCATATAGCTTGGAGGTAGAATGTCCCTGAGTTCAATCCCCAGTACCAATAACAATCATAATAACAATCATCATCATCATACTGGCTAAGTATGCTGCTCGGAGTTAGAATGCCCCTAGTTTTTTTTGTTTGTTTGTTTGTTTGTTTTAAGAATTTTTGATTTGGCTGGTGGTATAGCTCGGTGGTAGGGCACTTGCTTAGCATGTGTGAGGCCCTGGGTTCCATCCCCAGCACTGCAGGAAAAAAAAAGAAAATGCTTTCTTTTTTCTCTCCTCCTCTGAAAGCTTAGATAGCTGTATCTGTACCAGAACCAAAGGCAGTGAATCCACACGAATCATGCAGTTAAAATCCTTTGTTGGCATGCCAGACACTGGATAACAGAAGTGATCAGTATTTATAATTGGCTTGAGAGTTCATTGTCTGATCGTCAGTATGGAATAGCCTGCTGTTTTGCTGTGTTTTTGTTTTTGTTTTTTAACTACAGCCAACCGCCGAAGTGTTTACAAGCTGGAGAAAGATGAGCAAATCCCAGATGGAATGTGTATTGATGCTGAGGGGAAGCTGTGGGTGGCCTGTTACAATGGAGGAAGAGTGATTCGCTTAGATCCTGAGACAGGTAGGTCCACAGCAAAGTGAAGATTCCTGCCAAAAGCAGAAGAGGCTGAGACAGAAGGATCGAAGGTAGGAAGCCAGCCTCAGCAACTTAGTGAGGCCCTCTGCAACTTAATGAGACCCAGTTTCCACATAAGAAATAAAATAGGAGGCCGGGCGTGGTGGCGCACACTTGTAATCTCAGCATTCGGGAGGCTGAGACCGGAGGATCCGGGTTCGCGGACAGCCTCAGCTACCTAGTGAGGCACTCCCCAACTCAGTGAGACCCTGTTTCAAAATAAAGAATAAAAAATAGGGCTGGGGGTATAGCTCACAGGTAGAATGCCCCTGAGTTCAATCCCCAGTACTGCCAAAAAAAAAAAGAAATAAAATAGGGCTGGGGGTTTATCTCAGAGATAGAATGCCCCTGAGTTCAATCCTCAGCACCAAAAACAAAACAAAACAACAAAAAAAAAACATGGATGAATTCTGACCTCCACAGTCTTCTTAGGACTCCACAAACGATCCCAAATTACTCCACAAAGGGTCCAGAAACATTCACAAGTTGCAAATTGCTAGAACTAAACTATTTATTTATTTTATTTGTTTATTTATATTTATTTTTATTTATTTTTTTTTTTGCAGTACTGGGAATCGAACCCAGGGGCATTCTACAGGGTCTCATTAAGTTGCAGAGGGCCTCACTAACCTGCGATCTTCCTCTTTCAGCCTCCCAAGTACTGGGATTACAAGTGTGTGCCACTATGCCCAGCTAGAACTAAACTTTAAATGTAATATTTGGTGATCTAGGGAAAAGACTCCAAACAGTGAAGTTGCCTGTTGACAAAACAACTTCCTGCTGTTTCGGAGGGAAGGATTACTCTGAAATGTATGTCACCTGTGCCCGGGATGGACTGGACCCCTCGAGCCTTTCGAGACAACCTGAAGCTGGTGGAATTTTCAAGGTGACATGGCAGTTTCTTTTATTTGGAGGGTGAAGTGGAAGATCCTCTGAGTGATTGGTCTTTTGCATACTTCCAAAACATAACTCTGTTTAGTATGGTAAGCTTATGATGCTAGACCTAGAAGTTTGTAGGTATAAAAGTATTTTCTAGATTGTAGATTATCTGAAATCCAGGATGATGTGTTTAACCTACTTTTTACAGTACTGTGTGTGTGTGTGTGTGTGTGTGTGTGTGTGTGTGTGTGTGTGTGGTACTGGGGATTGAACCCAGGAGTGTTCTACCTTGGTGCTACACCCCTAGACTTTTTCATTTTTTGTTTTGAAACAGGGTCTTGCTGGGTTGCTGAGAGTCTTGCTAAGTTGCTGAGGCTAGGCACGAACCTACAATCCTCCTGTCTCAGCCTCCCACCTCCCAAGTACTGGGGTTATAGGCATTCGCTACCATACTACCATGCCCAGCTCTTTGTATTTTTTTTTTTTTGTAGTAATAGGATTGAACCCAGGGGCATTCTACCTCCGAACTATACCCCCAGTCCTATTTTTTATTCTTTATTTTTGAAACAGGGTCTCACTAAATTGCAGAGGGCCTCACTAAATAGCTGAGGCTGGCCTCAAACCCGGATCCTCCAGTCTCAGCCTCCTAAGTACTGGGATTACAAGCATGCACCACCACGCCCAGCTCTTTGTATGGTATTTTAAAATAAAATTTTCGTGTGTGTACTTTAGTAGTAATTGTTAAAATTCTTCAAATTTGAAGCCAAGTATGGTGGCGCACACTTGTAATCCCAGTACTAGGGAGGCTGAGATAGGAGGATCGCAAGTTCGCGGCCAGCCTCAGCTACTTAGTGAGGCCCTCTGTAACTTAGTGAGACTCTGTTTCAAAATAAAGAATAAAAAATAGGGCTGGGAGTGTAGCTCAGAGGTAGAATGTCCCTGGGTTTAATTTCCAGTACCACAAAAAAAGTCTTCAAATTTGTAGAATGAGCTTGTAAAACCAGTGTCTGAAACATATTTGTAAGTATCTACAAACGTAGATATTCCCTTTCTTAAGAGGTGAGACAATTCTAGAAAAAAATTCAATTTCTAAATCCAAGTTAGTTGTAAGTGGTTACTAGTTGCATTATAATCTGTGTGGATATTTGAGTCGAACCATATCCAATCAAGTAATTCTTTTCTATGATAAAAAATAAAATAAGAACAGCAGGTGGCTAAATGTATTATTACGATTCATAACAATGCTTTTGGAGAATGCTGGTGAATTACCTTTTCAGTTTCTCTCTTTTCCTTTTTCAACAGATAACTGGCCTGGGGGTCAAAGGAATTGCCCCCTATCCCTATGCTGGCTGAGTGACAGGTCCACATTCCCACCACAGGGAGCTTTGAAGAAAACCAGCAAATTCTGGAGCTGAAATTTCAATTTAGTTAGGAAAAATGAAGCAATGATAACAAAATGATTTGTTAACAAAAATTTTATTTACAAGTTTTTCTGGTGCTGAGAATGATAACAAAAATTTTTATTTGCAAGTTTTTCTGGTGCTGAGAATGGAAGCTGTGGCCTCACACATGCTAAACCTGTGCTCTTACACTAAGCCACAGCCTCAATTCCATTAATTTACAATTTCGAAAAAAAGTAGAGCATTTTTTGTGGTAGTGAAGATTAAACCCAGGGGTGTTCTACATTTGAGCTACACCCCCAGCCCCGTTTTATTTTCTGTTTTGAAACAGGGCCTTGCTAAATTGCTGAGGCTGGCCTTGAACCTGCAAGCCTCCTGTCTCAGCCTCCCAAATCCTGAGATTACAGGCGTGTGCCACCATAGCAGGGGGCAGAGCATTTGTAACGGGATGGCGGGTGGTTTTGATATCACATATAAGGTCTTCTGTAAAAGGTTCTATCGAAATGGAAAGAGGTGCTCAGCTGTCAACCAGATTCTTAATTCCTTACAAATTTCTCAGGGGAGTTGGAATGGGACCATATTAATTCTTTATTCTGTATGCCATAATCACTATACTTAAAAATTCAAAAAAATAATAAAGAGAAATTTGGTAATGACTTACTGAAATTTTGTTCTTTTGTGGTTTTATCATAATCTCATAAAATATGCCCATGATGCTAATCTACCTTATTATTACTCTTTTTTAAAAATTATTTACTCTTCCTATATGTTATTTTACAAACTAAAGTATTTCTGGAGGGTAAGTCTCAAACACTCTGGCAAAATCCATGGTTCCAGCTGCCACCTACTGGATATAAAAGGAATGTCACTTTTTTTGGTACTGGATTTGAACTCAGGGGCGTTCTACCTCTGAGCTATACCCCCAGCCCTATTTTTTATTCTTTATTTTGAAACAGGGTCTCACTAAGTTGCGGAGGGCCTCACTAGGTAGCTGAGGCTGGCCGCGAACCCGGATCCTCCGGTCTCAGCTTCCCAAATGCCGGGATTACAATATGCCCAGCTTTAATCATACATCTTGATGAAGTTGAGGGTGACAGAGCACTCAGCACTCGTTGAGCCCTCCCCCAGTTCCCACTCTACTCCCTCTCCCTTCCCTCCTTCCTGTGCTCAACATAGTAATTGACATTGATAAGTTTATTTTTAATTTTATCTTCTGCAGTACTAGGGATTGAAACCAGGGTCATTCTACTTTCGAGCTATACCCCAAGCCGTACTTTTTATTTTTTATTTTGAAACAGGGTCTCAGTAAAGTGTGGAGGGCCTCACTAAGTAGCTGAAACTGACCTCAAACCTGCAATTCTCCAGTTTCAGCCTCCCAAGTACTGGGATTACAAGCATGCACCGCCACGCCTGGCGTACTGACAAGTTTGTGTAGGTGTATCATGTCCATTGAGGTGTTTCCCTCTTGAAGTCTTCCTCCCCTCTCCTGTCTTCCTCAGTTAGGTCCCCTCCTTCATTCCACTTAAGTTTCTCCTCCTTTGTCTGGAGTCCTTCCTGTGTCCCCTTTTCTCCCCAGTTTCTGCATATAAGGGAAAACATCCAAACTTCCACTTTTTGTGACTAACTAATCTCGCTTAGCATAATATTCTCTAGTTCCATCCATTTCCCTGCAAATGACATGATTTTGTTCTTCTTTATGGCTGAGTAGAATTCCATTGTGTATATATATCCCATAATTTTGTAATCCATTCATCTGTTGATGGCCAATAAATATATGAAAAATGCTCAACATCATTAGTAATCAGAGAGATGCAAATCAAAACTATCCTGAGATTTCACCTAACCCCAATTAGAATGGCAATCATTAAAAACACAAATAATAAGCCGGGCATGGTGGCGCATGCTTGTAATCCCAGCATTTGGGAGGCTGAGACCGGAGGATCCGGGTTCACGGCCAGCCTCAGCTACCTAGTGAGGCACTCCACAACTTAGTGAGACCCTGTTTCAATATAAAGAATAAAAAATAGGACTGGGGGTATAGCTCGGAGGTAGAATGCCCCTGAGTTCAATCCCCAGTACTGCAAAAAAAAAAAAAAAAAAAAAAAAAAAACCACAAATAATAATAAAGGCTGTGTGGAGCAGTAGGAACTCTGATACATTGTTGGTGGGATTGCAAATTAGTGCAACCAGTTTGGAAAACAGTGTGGAGAATCTTCAGAATAATGAGAATGAACCTACCATATGACCCAGTTATACCACTCCTGGGTATCTACCCAAAAGAAATGAAACCAGACTACCAGACTAATGCATGCATATCTAAGTTTATAGCTGCATAATTCATAATTGCCAAACTATGGAACCAGCCTATATGTCCAAAAAATGTATTTTAGAATTGTATGCCTTTACCAGGTGTGATGGTGCATGCCTGTAATCTCAGTACGTGGGAGGCTGAGACAGGAGGATTGCAGGTTCGAGGCCAGCTTCAGTAATTTAGTTAGACTTTCAGCAACCTAGCAAGACCCTGTTTCCAAATAAACAACAGAAAGGACTGGGAGTGTAGCTTGGAGGTAGAATGCCCCTAGGTTCAATCTCCAGTAACACCACACACACACACACACACACAGAAAAAGAAGTTCAAAGGGGAAAAATAGCCATTATGTTTATGATGGTATTTACCATCCCTGTTGTTCTTCCTTCATTCCTGAAGTTCCAAGTTTCCTTCTTGTATCCTTTTTATTATCTGAAGAACTTCCTTTAGCAGTCCCTTTAGGGCAGGTATGCTGGCTGTCACCTCTCTCCTTTGTCTTTCCCACGGGAATGTCTTTATTTCACCTTCACTCCTGAAGGCTATTTTCACTGAAAATGGAATTCTGGGTTGATCATTTCTTCCTTTCAGCTTTTTAGCATTTTAAAAATGCACCACTGCTCTCCGCTCTTCAGGGTTTCTGATGAGAACATCGCAGTTATTGAAATCATTGTTCCCCTGCAGGTAATGAGCCATTTCCTCACTGCTTGCAAGATTTTTTCTTTGGTTTTTAGTTGCCAACAATTTGATTATAATGTGTCTAGATGAGGCTTTATCCTGTTTGGGATTTGCTTAGTTTCCTGAATCTGTAGGTTTATGTTATTGTCTAAGTTGGGAGGTTCAGAGCCATTTTTCTTTTTTTTTCTTTTTGATACTGGAATTTGAACCCAGAGGCATTCTACCTCTGAGCTACACACCCAGACCTATTTTATTTTATTTTGGGGGGGTACTGATGATGGAACTCAGAGACATTCTACCTCCGAGCTACACACCCAGCCTGATTTTATTTTATTTTTATATTTTGAAACAAGGTCTCATTAAGTTGCAGAGGGCTTCAGGAGGTTGCTGAGGCTGGCCACGAACCTGCAATCCTCCTATCTCAGCCTCCCAAGTACTGGGATTACAAGTGTGTGCCACTATGTCTGGCTTATTTTTTGTTTTATTTTACTTAATTATTTTTTGTGTGGTACTGGGGATTGAACCCAGGGGCATTCTTTCTCTGAGCTACACTCCCATTTTATTCTTTATTTTGAAACAGGGTATCACTAAGTTGCAGAGGGCCTCACTAAGTAGCTGAGGCTGGCGGCGAACCTGTGATCCTCCTGTCTCAGCCTCCCAAATGCTGGGATTACAAGCATGCATCACCATGACCAGCTCTTATTTTTTATTTTAAAACAGTGTCACAAGCCGGGCGTGGTGGTGCACGCTTGTAATCCCAGCATTTGGGAGACTGAGACCAGAGGATCCAGGTTCGAGGCCAGCCTCAGCTACCTAGTGAGGCACTCCAAAACTTAGTGAGACCTGGTTTCAAAATAAAGAATAAAAAATAGGGCTGGGGGTATAGCTCGAAGGTAGAATGCCCCTGAGTTCAGTCCCCAGTACCGCAAAAAAAAAAAAAAAAGTGTCTCAGTGGGTTGTTGAGAGTCTCGCTAAGTTGCTAAGGCTGTCCTCAAACCTGCAATCCTCTGGTCTCAGCCTCCCAAGTACTGGGATTACAGGTGTAGGCCACCATACCTAGCCAAAAACACTCTTTCTTTCTTCTTTTTCTTCTCCTTTTTCTTTTGTGTGTGTGTGTGTGTGTGTGTGTGTGTGTGTGTGTGTGTATGTATGTAACTGGAGACTGAACCCAGGGGCAGTCTACCTCTGAGCAGTGTTCCACCCCTTTTTATTTTTTGTTTTTGTTTTGAAACAGGGTCTTGTAGCCAGATGTGATGTCATATATATATATATATGTATATATATATATATACATATATATATATATGCTTTTTTGATGCATTATAGTCTCACATCATAATGTAAATCATGTTGACAGTGACATACATGCCCCCTTCCCCATACAGAGTACTGAGATTGACATTGGTATTTTTCACATATGTACACATAGCCGATGATAGTAATTCCTTCAGTGAACCTCACTCTTCCCCCTCCCCTTCCCTTAGACTTTATTTCTTATTTGGAAACAGGGTGTCGCTGGGTTGCTGAGCACCTCCCTAAGTTGCCAAGGTTGGCTGTGCACCTGCTATCCTCCTGTCTCAGCCTCCCAAATACTGAGATTACAAACCTGTGCCACCACGCCCGGCTCATTTAATCATTTTACAACAGCTGCTTTAAAGTCCTTGTCAGATAATTCCAGCATCTGTATGATCTCATTCTTGACATCTTTTGGTTGTCTTTCCCCATCTGAATGGAACATTTCATAATTCTTTGTATACAGGATAAATTTGGATTGTATCTTGGACATTTTGAATATTGCATTATGACACTCTGGGTCTTGTTGCGATGCTATTTTAGAATGGTGGTGTATTTGTTGTAGCAGGCAATCTCTGGTTAGGTCCAGGCCAGCAGTTCAGTATGTCTTCTGTGGATGAGGTTTCAACATCATTTCCGTTCTCACAGACTGCAGTGTTGTTCAGGCCTGTTCCTTGGTGTACAGCCCAGTGCTTAGTCTGGAACTTGAACAGAGTTGCAGCATTAGCTGGGCTCTCTCAGTACGTTGTAAGTTAATTAGGAACCAATCCTTGCAGACGAAGATCCTGAGCAGAGCTGGGGAGGCTGAGAGAGGAGGGTCGCAGGTTCCAGGACAACCTCAGCAACTTAGTGACCTAGCAAGACCTTGTTTCCAAGTAAAAAAATAAAAAGGGCTGCAGGTGTAGCTCAGAGGTAGAATACCCCTGGGTTCAAAATAAACACAAGATCCTGAGCCAGGGAAAGCAACTGCATATAGTTGTGTCTGAATGTCTGGGCTAAAACCCAGCCTGCAAAGGAAATTTTACTGCATCTCTCCAGGAAACATGGAGCCTCAGAAACCCCGGCCTGGCCTCCTCCTCCTCACCCTAACCCTCCCTGCAGTCCACTAGTGTCTCTAATTCTCTCCCTATTTCTCAATAGAGGGTCTCAGAGAGCAATAAGTGAGGGACAGGAAGGTTCCCAGGGCTCACAAGAGGGTGGCACACGCCTGTGATCCTAGTACTTGGGAAGCTAAGACAGGAGGATTGCAGGTTCAAGGCCAGCCTCAGTAATTTAGTGAGGCCCTCCAAAACTTAGTAAGATCCTGTTTCAAAAATAGAAAATAGTGCTGGGGTACAGTTCGGAGGTAGAATGTCCCTGGGTTCCATCTCCAGTAAAAAACACACACACACACACGACATAAAGAGCTTTATTGCGGACGCTCAGGAGACCAGGGATGATCTGAAGCCTAAAATGGGGCATCTCCCCCAAGTACAGCTGGCTAACCGCCAGACCTAGTCCCTTCCTGCCCATCGTCAGTCAAGGTGGGTGGGAGAGGAGTGGGTGTCTGAGCAGGGTTGGCTGGAGGAGTGGCGCTCACCACCAAGAGCCTCCAGTGGCGCTCTGCTGCCCCCTGCCGGACCCCTGGCCCTTTCCCCAGTGGTGGAAGCCTTCCCCATGACAAACATTAAATTCCTTGTACTATCTGAGTCTCTTCTGGTCAGTTACCCAAATGGCCACCTAGTCAATCAGAATTCTTTTTTTGGTACTGGGGATTGAACCCAGGGACATTATACTTCTGAGCTATACCCCCAACCCTTTTTATTTTTTATTTTGAAACAGGATCTTGCTAGGTTGCTTAGGGCCTTTGCTAAGTTGCTGAGGCTGGCCGTGAAACTACAATCCTCCTGTCTCAGCCTCCCAAGTAAATTAGAATTCTAAAAAGCACATCTGGCTGACAATGAATCAAGACATCTGGTCAACCTGTGAATACAGACCTAAGGTTAGTGTCCAAATCAGAACATCCTATCAAGCCAGGCATGTTGGCGAACATCTGAAATCCTAGTACTTGGAAGGCTGAGATAGAATGATAGCAGGTTCGAGAACAGCCTTGGCAACTTAGCAAGACCCTGTTTCAAAATAAGAAGGGCTAGAGATATAGCTTGGAGGTAGAATGCCCCTCTGATTAATCCCCAGTACTGAAAAAAAAAATATTGTCAAACCACAAAGCAGACCATCTGGTTGAGCTGCCTTGCCAAAAAACAATTTGCCAAAGTCCCTGGGGGTCCCTACACATTCTTGCCAAGAATACAAGACCTCGACCACTCTTTCCGCAGGCAATTTCTCAGCAAGCTCCCTTGAGAAATGAGGTAACCTCTCCTTCTAGACAAAAAGCAGGCTTGATACTACTCTTTATAAAAAGCAATGAATCCCCCCTACACTCAGTGTCCTCCTGCAACACAGCTTACTATGTGTGCAGACATGCCTCTAGGCCTCCTGTATCTGGCCCTAACAGCTGGGGACATGGAGACCTGCCCAAACATCATGCTGATGCCATGGCTATTGGTATGTGTGTGTCTGTGTGTGTTTGTGTCTGTGTGTGTGTGTGTGTATGTTACTGGAGATTGAACCCAGGGACACCCACAGCCCGATTTTTTATTCTTTTTTTTAATTTTATTTTTTAATTGGTGCATTGTAGTCATACATCTTTGTTAGATACAAGCTGATAAAGGCATACATGCACACATTTCTCATTTAACCCTTCCCCAATTCCCACCCCACTCCCTTGCCCTCCCTCCTTCTCAAGTTCAGTTTAGTGATTGACTCTGATATGTTCGTGAAAGTACATCATGCGCATTAGGGTGCCTCCCTTCCTCCATCCCCTTCTGTTAAGTCAAATTCTTTGTTCACCTAAGGTTTCTCCTTCTTCGTCTGGAGTCCCTCTTATGCCCCATTTTCTCCCTAGCTTCCACGTATTAGGGAGAACATACAATTTTTTACATTTTGTGACTGACTAATCTCACTTAACATAATGTTTTCTGGTTCCATCCATTTCCCTGCAAATAACATGATTTTGTTCTTCTTTGTGGCTGAGTAAAATTCCATTGTGTACAGATCCCATTGTTTTGTAATCCATTCATCTGTCGATGGACATCTTGGCTGGTTCCATAGTTTGGCAATTGTAAATTGTGCGGCTATAAACATAGATACAAGCCGGGCGTGGTGGCGCACGCTTGTAATCCCAGCATTTGGGAGGCTGAGACCAGAGGATCCAGGTTCGAGGTCAGCCTCAGCTACCTAGTGAGGCACTCCACAACTTAGTGAGACCTGGTTTCAAAATAAAGAGTAAAAAATAGGCCTGGGGGTATTGCTCGAAGGTAGAACACCCCTGAGTTTGATCCCCAGTACTGCAAAAAAATAAAAAATAAAAATAAATAAACATACACATGTGTTGGTCTGATAGTTTGGTTTCCATTCTTTTGGGTAGATACCCAGAAGTGGTATTGCTGGATCATATGGTAAGTTCATTCCTATTCGTCTGAGGATCCTCCATACTGTTTTCCAAACTGGTTGCACTAATCTGCAATCCCACCAACAATGTATTCGGGTTCCCACTTCTCCACACCCTCGCCAGCAGTTGTTGTTGTTTGTGTTCTTGATGATGGCCATTCTGATTGGGGTTAGGTGAAATCTCAAGGTAGTTTTTATTTGCATCTCTCAGATTGCTAATGATGTTGAACATTTCCTCATACATTTATTGGCCATTTGTATTTCTTCTTTTGTGAAATGTCTATTTAGATCCTTTGCCCATTTTTTGATTGGGTTATTTGCTTTCTTAGTTGCAATTTTCTTGAGTTCTTTGTATATCCTAGATATTAGAACTCTATCTGAAGTGTAACTGGCAAAAATTTTCTCCCACTCTGTGGGCTCTCTGTTGCAGTTCTTGATAGTTTCCTTTGCTGTGCAGAAGCTCTTCAGTTTAATGCAATCCTGTGTATTGATCTTCCTTTGAGTTGCTTGTACTTTAGGGGTCTTGTTGAGAAAGTTTTTACCTGTGCCTATGTGTTGAAGTGTTGGGCCTATGCCCTCTTCAAGTAGCTGCAAGGTCTCTGGCCTGACTTCCAGGTCTTTGATCCACCTTGAGTTGACTCTTGTGCGGGGTGAGAAAGTGGGGTTTATTTCCAGTTTCCTGCAAATGGTTAACCAGTTTTGCCAACACCATTTGTTAAAGAGGCTATCTTTTTTCCAATGTGTGTTTTTGGCTCCTTTGTCAAAAATCAGTTGACTGTAAGCACATGGGTATGTTTCTGAATCTTCTATTCTACTCCATTGGTCTGTGTGTCTGTTTTTGTGTCAATACCATGCTATTTTTATTATTGTGGCTTTGTAATAAAGTTTGAAGCCAGGTATTGTGATACCTCCTGCATAGTTCTTGTTGCTAAGAATGACTTTGGCTATTCTGGGCTTTTTGTTATTCCAAATGAATTTAAGGACTGATTTTTCTATGTCTGTGAGGAGTGACCTTGGTACTTTCATAGGTATTGCTGCATTGAATCTGTAGATCACTTTTGGGAGGATGGCCATTTTGATGATATTTATTCTGCCTATCCAACAACATAGATCTTTCCATCTTCTAAGGTCTTCATCAATTTCTTTTTTCAGCTTTTTATAGTTTTCCTTATAGAGGTCTTTTACCTCTTTGGTCGGGTTTATCCCTAAGTATTTTATTTTTTGGAGTGCTATTGTGAGTGGAATTGTTTTCTGAATTTCTTTTTCAGTGGATTTATGGTTGGCATACAGGAAAGCTTCTGATTTTTGAAGACTGATTTTGTATCCAGACACTTTGCTGAATTTGTTGATCAGTTCTATAAGTTTTTTGGTTGATTTTGTTGGGTCTTCTAAGTATAGTATCATGTCATCTGCAAAAAGGGATAGTTTTAGTTCTTTTTTCCCTATTTTTACCCCTTTGATTTCCTTCTCTTGTCTTATTGCTCTGGCTAGAGTCTCAAGTACTATGTTGAACAGAAGAGGTGATAATGGACATG
>PVLC010016934.1:0-13267 GCA_004027655.1 Graphiurus murinus
TTGTCTTGTCTTATTTGTACTTACTTGACACATCATACCTGCTCATAAATATTTTCTGAGAGAATGAATGGGGTGACAAGCTATTAAAAAACTGTTTTTAAGCAGAGCATGGTGACATACATGTACTCAAGAGGCTGAAACAGGAATATAATAGTTTCGAGACCAGCCTCAGCAACTTAGTGATATTCTGTTTCAAAATAAACAAAAAAGGGCTGAGGGTATAGCTCAGAGGAAGAATGAACCTATGTTCATTCCCCAGTAACACACACACACACACACACACACACACACACACACACACACACAAAGATGAATAGAAATATGGAAATTAAACTTGTTTTGTTCCTTCCTAAATCAAAAAGGAGGTAGATCGTATCAGTTTACCATGTGTTCAGAATAGTGAGTGAAGGAAAATTAAAAGTACAAAATAATTGTAATCTCATCTAGATATAATTTGATTCCAATACTATAATTCAAAGGCCTTACTTGTCTCCTAGAGAATTTGCTGAAAAGTCTATATTTACCCTGATTTTCCAGAACTCTGCTTGCTGAGGTTAAAGCTTAAGGGAGTCTTCAAATAATGCAAAAAGAACACTGTGATTACATTTTGGTTGATGTATCATCAGAACTAAAAATAGAATGGAAAGACTGAAAATCTTTACTTGAACATCCAGCCAAAGCATGGTTAAACATTATTGATGACTGGAATTGTGGCTAACTTTGAACTTTTAGCTATGCAGGATAAATTCTGCAGCATGTAGAGTCTCCTGGCCCCAACTTCCCAATATTTTGGCTCTGTCATTCAGTTTTGGTTAGTATCGTCACTATTGCTGGAAGAGAAAGCAAAGATCCATTTGCTTTTGAGACCAGGACAAAACCTGAAATATAACATTTGGCTTTATTTATTTATTTGTTTATTTGATGGTACTGGGGATTGAACCCATTCTACCTCTGAGCTTCATCCCTAGTCCTTTTTGTTTTTTGAAACTGGATTTCACTAGATTGCTGAATGTCTCCCTAAGTGGCAGAGGCTGGTCTTGAACCTGAAATTCTCCTGTCTCAACCTCTCAAGTACTAGGATTACAGTCATGTACAATCACGCCCATCTCGGCATTTGACTTTATTTGATGAGACAAATTATCTGGCTTATCTATGGAAAGCAGCCTACTTTATTATATGGAAGAGCCCTTCTGAATTAAGCAGGATGATGGACAGTGTAGGGTTGAAGTTGGAGTTGGGACAAGATGGGAGACAACAAATGGGTTTCCTCCAATTCTGTCCCTGATATGAGTATATGACCATAGCATTGTCCAAATATTGTTTGGGAGAATGCCTTTGATGGAAGAAAACCAGGCTAGCAAAGTACAGATTTAGATTTTCATTTTATGTTATTAGCTGCTTAAAGTTTATTACGGGAACAAGATTCTCTTTACTCTAGAAGCCATAGAAACTTGTACAACTCAGTAATTTTGAAGGACAATTCATTCATGCATGGTTTTAGTCAAGTATTTCTCTATTTATAATAAATAACCTTGGGAGGGTTCTCTCCCAACTCCTTCAGAGTTTCTTGTTTTACTTTTTCATTGTATCCACCTAAAGTGTTCTTAAACTCTTCATGATTGTCTTACCTTTAGACCCATCTTCCTGGACTATCTATCCCCATCAAAGGAAAATGCCTCTTTTCGAAGCATTATGCAGACATTAATTCCTTCAGAAAGTTTCCTAGCCATCCCTAGTAAGAGCCACCCATTTCTTCTCTTGGTTAGCTTTATGTCTCCTATGGACTTCATGGAGTACTTAGTACATATTCTATTGTTGATCCTATCACAATAGGGAAGGATCAGATAAATGCAGACATGTAGAATCTTAAACCTGTGCTACAGTAGAAAGAATAATTGATCAGAAGTTCAAATATGTGCCAAGTGTGGTGGCACATGCCTGTAATCCCAGTACCTGGGAGACTGACAGGAGGATCAAAGATTTGAGACCAGTCTCTGCAATAACAAGATTCTCAACAACCTAGAGAGAGCCTGTTTCAAGATAAAAACTAAAAAGGGCTGGAGATGTAGCTCAGAGATAGAATGCTCCTGGATTTGATCCCCAGCACAACAACACAACAATAAAAAAATAAATTAAATGAAATAAAAATGAGTAAACAGATAAACAAATAAATAAGTTCTGGAGACGTAGGTTGGAAGTAAAAGGCCTCTTGGTTCAACCTCCAGTGCTAAAAAACAAAAACAAAAAATCCAAAACAAAGTCCAAATACATGATATGAAACCTTTCTCCAATGGCCAAGTAGAGAAATGTCTCTTTTGTACATTTTGTAGATTGGGCTTCCACATTCAACGGTTCTCCGTAGAAATAGAGTATCAATCAGTTCATACACCCACTTTCACCCAGTCTCACACAGTGTGTGCTCAGTCATCATGTTGAGTTCATTTAAAGTGGCATGCCTGTGATCGCACCAATAAGGCCTTCTGTGTTTCACAGACAGGATCTTGGTGCAAAATCATAGGACCTTTTCCATTTAGTCAAGAGGAAAACACAGACACTAAAAACAGATTTTCCCTATTTATTTTTCTGATGTGTCAGAAAATTGTTCGCCCACATGTCAGAGAGTGAGGACTATTTAACATCTCTGTGTTTTACTGTCTGACTTCGTACCTATAGAGGAGTTGAGCTAGGCGTCCAGATTTTAGTTTTCCTTCATGTCTCTGCTGTACCTGTAAATTGTATTCTAAATGGACTCCTACCCTGGGAATCTCATTTTTGAAATGAATATCTAAACAATCTGCATTCTGAACATCTTAGATGCCTACGCAGTAACCACAGCTGTTTGTTTATTCCCTGTTTCACCAGGGACAAATATAGTCACTAATTTTTGCCTTTTAAGGTAACAATCCAATTTCATACTTGGCAAGGGAGGGGTGGTGAGCAGGGAAGAAGCCATCATAGTCATAAAAGAAACAAAAATACAAAATATCATAACAGCCTCTGTTCTTTGAACATTTGCTTTGAAGATGAAAACAAAGTTTATAGAATATTATTTAAAGGAATAGAGCAATTCTGTCATAGATAGTATATCTAAATGATTGACTTTTATAGATGGCTTTGGAAATTTTTACCATGTAGCATAGTTTCTTCAGAGCTATATATGTATTGTCTTTATCTGTGTTATTTATTTATTTAGTCTAGGGATCAAACTCAGGGTTTTTCTACCTCCAAGCTACACTCCTAGCCCTTTTTAAAAATTTTAAACAGGGTCTTTCCAAGTTGCTGAAGCGGATCTTGAACCTACGATCCTCCTATCTCAGCCTCCAAAGGACTGGGATTACAGGTGTACACCAATACGCCTGGCTTTTATTCATATCTTATTGTACAGAAATTCAGGGTACATCCCAAAAGGGAAGCAATGCTCTTGTTTCTGATTATGGACTGTATGAGATATAAATGGAAGATATCATACTTATCAAGTGATTCTCACATGATACAGTCCTGACTATATTTCTTGGACAGTAACTTCTACTTGTGATAATTGTCATAATATTTTTGGGGGAGTGATCTGGTATTTCTCAAGAGTGATAGTTATATATTACATTGTATAGATCTTTATACTTCACATACTTTGTCTCACTTACCTTTCTGTATTAGTCAGACCTCTTCTATTTGCAAGTGACAAAAACTAACATGAACTAATGTTGGTTCAAAGGGAGTCTTTTTTTGAGGGCAAGTGCTTAACTGAAAACTTCAAGGGCACATCTGACTTTAAACATGGCACAATTAAAGTCTTTCTATGTCTCTCTCTCTAACTCTGTCCCTGACTCTCAGCTCAGCTTATCTCTTTGATAATTGACTGAGAATAAAATCCTAAACTACCTACATTTGACTTTATATGTTTTTCTGTGCTTGCTGTTCTAGAGAAGAAAAGATCTATTTTCATCCAGCAAAGTTCAAAGAGAGACTTCAATAGACCCTTTGAAGGTCACATGCCCATACCTGGGACCAATTCCTGCAGAGAGAGGGCTGGGGTTTTCTGACTGGCTAGATCAGTGTCACCTGCTGAACTTCATGGTCATTGAGACTGGTGGTGCTCTCAGAACTAACCATTGTATCAAAACTATGGGAAGCAGGAAGGGCAGTTTCTCAGTGGAAAAAGGGTTGTTGAAGATTTGACAGTAACAGATGTCCACTGTGTTACCGATTCACCAAACTTGAACTTCACAGAGTTAGTAAATAGCTAAATTAAACTAAATCTTTTCTTTGTTTAGTACTGTTTGGTAAACTCAGGGGTGATCTACCTCTGAGCTATTCCCCCTTACCCTAGTCCTTTTTATTTTTATTTTTTTGTGGTACTGGGGATTGAAGCCAGGGGCATTCTACCTCCGAGCTACACCCTCAGCCTTATTTTTTTATTTTGAAACAAGGTCTACCTAGGTTGCTGAGGCTGTCCCTGAACCTACAATCTTCCTGTCTCAGCCTCCTAAGTACTGAGATTATAGGCATGTACACCATGCTCAGCTTCAAATATAGTACCATTGTAAGAAAGGAACACCAATATGTACAAAACTTCTACTGTAACTTTTTTACTTATTGGAAATAATATTCTATGAAAATATCATTTCAAAGTTTACTATCGGTATCTTTTAAAAATAAAAATTTCTCAATTAATAAATTAATGTAATACAATATGCCTATAAATACTTTTGCATTGATCTGACTTTCCCTCAAATATTCTTCTGGGGCATCTGGGTGGAGTGGCAGAGATAATTGGGCTATAATGACACTGGAGAAAGTAAAGAACCAAGTAAAGAAAGTCGGATTTTTGTTGTTGTTGTTAAAGGGTAGTTTCCAGCTGACTAGTGACAGGAGAGACAAGGGTCTGAATGAACCAAGCCAGGAAGTGATGGAGGTCAATGAGCACGTGGGCAAAAAGCTAAGGGGGTGTGCACCTAACTTGTAGTGTCTGCTCCTAAGATCAAGAAAGATTACAGCAGAGAGTTCTTCCCTGATTCCAAGAATGTTCAAAGCCCAATCATCAACAAACCATTCAAATTTAATACCTGTGTTGTATAATTCTTCTTAATATCTACAGCATTTATAACAAGCTTTAGATGATGTTCATTAAGATAGCACATCAAAAATTCAGTAGGAAATTAAAAATAAAAACTGAGAAAATTATCGTTATTATTATTATTATTATTATTATTATTATTATTATTATTATTGTTTGTCCTAGAACTTGAGCCCAGGGCAGTTATACCTCTGAGCTACAACCCTAGCCCTTTTTTATTTTAAAACAGTGTCTTGCTAAGTTCCTGAGGGTCTTGATAAATTGCCTAGGCTGGCCTAGAACCCAGGATCTGCCTGTCTCAGCCTCTGAAATACTGGGATTACAGACATGCACCACCATGCTCAGCTCTGAGAAAATTATGGTTAGAAATTTTGTGAAGAAAATAACAGAAAAGAATGACAGCATTTGATCAGACTGAAAAAAAAAATTTCAGTCTCTGAAGTGGGCTTAAAATGTTGAAAGAAAGAGGCTTATAATGCTAAAAGAAAGAGAAAGGAGTTTGGCTTTTTGAAAAAACCTTATTAAAATAAGCAAACCAAGATATGTGTGGAGTTTGGGGAAAACAAATTCATGTATCATATATCTTGAGGTCTGATTGAGGGGGAAAAAAAAGTGACCATAACTTGGAAAAATTCCATGAGGAGTAACGGCATCTTACAGAGACTTCTCAAAAAGATAGCCTCATGCTTAAAATAGTCTAGTGACTTCTTACTGTGAAGATGAACAATGTTTTTGGTGTTAAGGAAAATAAGCATGTGAGAATTAAAAAATGCCATCCATTTTAACATAAAGAAACACTATTTTTGAAATTTCTTGGGGAAAAAAATGTAGTTACCCTATATTGTCTACCGAGATTTGACAATGTAAGTAACTTTATATTTAACAATATATAATAATACAGATGTGTTTATTTAAATATTTGCAAGTGTTTTCAAAATCTCTCTGAATATAACCTAATTTTAAAAGAAGGAGTGTGTATTTTATACTAATCAGTTATTTTATCCTTTGTGTAACAGTCTATCCAAAATATTTCTGAGAAGTCTTACAGTTTAGTAGCTTATGGTCAGCTATGCCAACTCCTCTTGTGTAAATCAGATTAGTTTTTGTTTTCAAGGTTAAGAGGGAGAAAAACAGTGACAGAGTTAGGAGAAAAAAAGTTTTATCATTTCCTCCTTAGATTCTCACTTACATTCCATTACAGCGAGAGAGTGATTTGCTGACCAAAGCCATGCTGTTCAGGCAGCTAGGTACCAGCTGACAAATACCAAAGTGTGGGGTGCCTGGAAAGGGCCTGGGGAAAAGCATCCGCAGAGAGATCCTGACAGATATGTTCACGAGCTGCTCAGTACTACACCTCTATTATAAACTTTCAACACACTGATGTTCATAGAGATGACAAGAGCTCTGACCTCTTACTCCTTTCTATTCACTTCACTTGTGTAAGTCACTGGGAACTAATAAAAAAGATTCTCATAGCCTTCTCAGTATTTCACCTGTTTAAAAAAAAAGAAATCTATTTTTTCCAGGGATCCAGGGAGAACTTACTGAAAAAGAGAACTGAAGAGTAGGCAGTTGTGTGCCCGCCATGTCATCCCTATTTGCTTCTCAGCATGCTGAGAAGATTGCTTTTAATTTTACAAAACTGGAAATTGTTTCAAGTTTACAGCTCATAAATGAGCATGCTAACCATGGCGTTGGTTTTCAACATAGGTGGAAGCAGGTGAAAACTCAGTCACCCTGACTCCTTTAGCAGTAGAAACAGGTCATTTTAAGAACAAGGGCCTGCAGGTTTTTGCAAGAAAACGTATGCATATTCATATCAACTACATCTTACGACAGTTGCAGACTCATTTCTTTATTGCCTCATTTGGCAAGTAGGTCTTGCTTCATTACAATTCTGTAGTCTCTGTACCAGATGGACATAAAGACTGGGATCAAGGAAAACAATGTTTTGTTTCTAGTTGCCTGTGCTGTGTATCTCTTTGTACTCCATTTCCTCATCCATAAAAACATTTCAGCTTTTCACAGCAGTTAACCAATTTCAAACCTCTTTCAAGGCTCAGACTAAAGGAGAGATACACATTTTTAAAAAATATTTTTATGGGCTTTGCCATATGGCACTCTTTAATTTTAACAATTTTCACGAGCGTTTAAATGTAATAATGCATTTCATGTAATAATAACACTTAATTATTATTATCTACTATTTATCCAGTGATCTCATGGTGGGCTGTAAACACTAATTAATTGAGATTTACAAAACCCTGTGAAGTTCCAAGTACAATGGCCATGTTGCATTAAACCTCCTTATTTCTCTAAATGCTGCTTTGAAGTCTTTGAATATTTAATTAGTGATTATAACTCGAGTTTCTGTCTGGGAAACTTGAAGTAGACTCATTTTCATCTTTTTCCCATGGTTTTAAAATAATTTTTTTTATTTGTGATAAATGGAGAGAACCAGAGAAAAATTTGACTAATTTTGACTAGTAGTCAAAAGTACATCCTTAGGAATATTCAGATGAGTGAGCAAGCTATATTAGTTAGCACTTTAAACATGCTGGGGACTATAAAGGGGATGCTTCTCAGTATTATACTCTAGCATCCTCCCTCGCAGACAGCCTAGCCTGTAGATCTCTAAGCTGTGGTCCACAGGGTATTCTGATTTCACACCATTTTTTATCATGAGCCTAGCTCTTCCTTTTTCACACTTTCTCTGATGCTTTTTGACTCTCCACCCCCAATTTAAAGTATGAAGTGTGTTATAATGGGAAAGAGCTAGTAATACCTGACCAATCCAGGGGCCTAGGTTCTTCTAGGTATATGACATAAACAACTCATTTCACTCTTAATATTGTTTTCCATATAATATACAGACAAAATAATATACACCCTACCATTTTTCAGCAGTGTGCTCAAGTATAAAGTGAAAAAACAGACATAGTTCTTTTTTAGGGTCCCTGCTTGGTTTGTATCCATTCAACAAATATCTAATTTCTATTGTGTTAGTATATATTCAAAGTGATTAGAATAGAGCAGTAAATACATGAAAGAAGAAAAGGTTGAATGAAGAAATATCCTCATCAAGCTCATTATCTAACAGGCAGGGGTGATAAATAAGTAAAATATATAATATTTTAGATGGCACTATGGTTTGAATGTCTGTCCCCTTCAAAACTCATGTTGAAATTTAATTACCATCATAACTGTATTACAAGGTGGGGCCAAGAAGTGGTGGGGTTACTGTTGCTATGAAAAGACCAGTCTGGCCCTCTTTTGTCTTTTTGTTCTTCCAACTTCTGCCATGTGAGCCTGTGGTGCTCAAGGCACCATCTTGGAATCAGAACCACCAGGCCCACCAGTGCCTTGATCTTGGACTTCACAGTCTCCAGAACTTTGAGCTAATAAATGTCTGTTACTTCTGAATTACCCAGTCTGTGGCATTCTGTTTAATAGCACAAGGGGACGACAAATGATGAGGAGTGTTATGGAGAATCATATTCAATACAGGTTCTAACACTTAGTAGCTACAGGGCCTTGGGAAAACAATCTGACCTTACTATACTCAGTTTTCTAAACTGCAAAATGGGAAAAATGATAACACTTACACATCAGAGTTGTTTTGAGAATGTATACCTACCTATCTTATCACAAATAGTTCAACTTGCTATGCTATTAAGATTTAGTGAATTCCAATCAATTTATGGTCATGGTGATAATGAGAAAACAAAGAGGCTTTCTATGACACAGCTATTATTCTTAGAAGTGGGATTTAACCCCAGGCAGTATGACTTAATGTTTCTGCACTTAAGTACTGGCCTTCATGACCTTCTACTAATAATTATAGCTCAGAGCTTCACATGTGCAATCTCATTTAATCCACATAAGAACCCTATAAAATTGGAAACATTAATATCCCTACTCCACGGGCCTCTTCTTTGAGCTCCACAGGCACCATTGCAGCTGGGCAGCAAGGTGGGCCCTCTCCTAAATGCTTCAAGTGCTTATTACTTCCACCTTTTCCTACTTCTTGTCACTGAGGTGATAGACCTTCCTGCAATTGCTAGCTGTATGCTTCTTCAGTGTCTTCTTTTCCCATTTTTAATCCTCAAATGGTATTTAATTAATTCTTTTAATAATTTTTTTCTGCTGAAATACCTCTATGTTTTTTGCTTTCTTGTTTCAACCCAGAATGATTCTAAACCTAGTACAATTATAATGCACCAATAAAAGTATAAAAATAACTGGATGCAGTGGCTCGTACTTGTAATTCCAGTACTTGGGAGGCTGAAACAGAAAAATTGCAGGTTTGAGGTCAGCCTCCTCAATTTAGTGAAACCCTCAGCAATTAAAAAAGGGCTGGGAAGCCGGGCATGGTGGCTCATGCTTGTAATCCCAGCATTCGGGAGGCTGAAACCAGAGGATCCGGGTTCGCGGCCAGCCTCAGCTACCTAGTGAGGCACTCCGCAACTTAGTGAGACCCGATTCCAAAATAAAGAATAAAAAATAGGGCTGGGGGTATAGCTCGGAGGTAGAATGCCCCTGAGTTCAATCCCTAGTACCACACACACACACACACAAAGGGCTGGGGATATAGCTTGAAGCTGGAGTTCCCCAGGGTTCAATTCCCAGTACCAAAAAAAAAAAAAAAAGAAAGAAAAATTGGTACTCCTCCCTCAAAACAAAAACAAAAACAAAAAACTCTCCACAAAGATGGAATTTAGGATTGCTTTAGTCATGTCCTTCACCTTAAAGAAACTCTTAAAGAGCCGGGCGTGGTGGCACACGCTTGTAATCCCAGCATTCGGGAGGCTGAGACCGGAGGATCCGGGTTCGCGGCCAGCCTCAGCTATCTAGTGAGGCACTCTGCAACTTAGTGAGACCCGGTTTCAAAATAAAGTAAAAAGTAGGGCTGGGGGTATAGCTTGGAGGTAGAATGCCCCTGAGTTCAATCCCCAGTACCGCAAAAAAAAAAAAAAGAAACTCTTAAAGTTACTGCTGAATTTGTTGCCACTAAGGAGGAGAACACTAGTAACCCATGGCATGCAGTGTCAAGAAATACTAGGAGGAAGGAAGCTTTCCCCTACAGTTGATTGTGAAGTAAGTCAAGCAAATGTCTCATACTGTCTAATATAGTAACACTTAGCATAGAAGCCCATAATTTATTTAACTAGATCTCAATAGTTTCAATTTTCACTTGATGATACCATAAACACACACACACACACACACACACACACACACACACATACACACACATTAGTTTAAGTATTCCTTATAATAATCACTAAAAAGTAATAATGTGAGAGGTTATTTCTGACAATAGAATGGTGAGTGATTTTTATTTTCTCTTAGAATATCCTGCATTTCTGATTTTTTCAATACAATTTTCCTTACTTTTATCATATGAATAAATGAAGTTATCTTCTCTCCCTTAATTAATGGCTATGAACATTATGAAGTGCGCTTTGCTGTGATTTGATGAGATTTATCACAACTATGAACTGTACAGTAATCAGAGTAAGTCACTAAGTCTAGCTGAACCATTTACTAATGGTTCATGTTTGATCAATTATTTTTCCTCAGGGTGAAAGTAATTTCCAGTTAATCTGAAAATAACTCATAAAATCATAGAATCTCTAGATTGGAGAGTAAAATTAATGTCCTAAAATAGACCATGAAAGATCAGCTAACTAAATACACAGCTTAGAGATGGATGTAGACATAAAAAGATATCTGGAAGAAAACCTAGAGATCAAATAGCTGGTGACCCCTTTATTTGGGAACCAGAAAGTCTGACCAATTTCTGCAAGCAAGGATAGTGACAGAGATGATACTAGAACTGAGGTACCACATCTGGATTCCGGGCTTAATGTTCTTCCCACCCAACTATGACCTGCTCTCCCTTGTCCATTTGTTATTGTTTAGTTTTGCATCTTACTTTGAATGTTATCTATGGCAATGCTATCATTGTTTTCAGCTTTCAATCTCAATTCTAAATGCAACATACATATAATGTCTATAATTGAATATGTAGTTACATATTTTATCTGCTAAATATTGGAAAACATCCAGGGCCCTTTAATCTTCTCCCTCTGCTCTTTTGCTAGGCAAACTCATCCAAAACAAAAAGCTTCTATTACAACTATAAAGCTGGCAACATCCAAAATTATATCAGTAACCTGGAACTCTTCTCTGATTTTCAAATCGATTTGTGTGTGTGTGTGTGTGTGTGTTACTGGGGATTGAATCCAGGGGCATTCTACCTCTGAGGTATACCCCCAGCCCAATTTTATTGTTTTATACTGAAACAGAGTCTTGCTAAATTGCTAAGGCTGGTCTCAAACCTGTGGTCCTCCTGTATGAGTCTCCCAAGTACTCGGATTACAAGCATACACCACCATGCCTGGCTTCCAAATTGATTTTTGAAAAAGCGAAAGGAAAAGTCTGGCTCGGAAGAAGCAAGGCACAGGTTTTATATAATAAAATTGAACCAAGATTAGATGCAGAAAACACCACTCTGTGTTTAGCTCCTGCAGATATAGAAGAGGAAGCCTATGTTGGGGATAGAACAGACGAGAGGGGTCTTGGGGGATAGGTCTCATTTAATACACTTAGTAATTGGGTGTGTGGTAGGGTATCAGATGGAGAGCTGGAGGTCAAGATGCTGCTTCACACATGGTGAACTGCAACACTGAGCCTTGTGGAAACCAAATCAAAGCAAAGAAGCCAGCCACAGCCTTGTAGAACAGAGCTCTCATTTGAGAAAGCACTGCACATTTGTCAAGAGGAATCATATCAATCATTTGTGCTTTCCCCCTCTTTGCAAAAGTCCAGCGCCCTTGAATACACCAAATTAGTGGTGAAGAAAGGAAAGGGAAAACCCCAGCATCAGTACTTAGAGATCCAAGGCAGGATGGCAACTATTTACACAGTTCTTCCCACTGCAATAAATAACATCTGGCCGGGTACCTAGGAGTAACGCTGGGTTCTTCTCAGTGCAGCGCATGTTGTCTATCTCTCCAATTCTGATTATGCGTCTTTGGTTAAGGTGATGTCTGCCAGGTTTCAGAAGTCATCATTTGACCATTTCTTTTCTTTCTCTCTCCTTATCCAATCCATGACTTCCCCCTTTGGATTTTACTATCTAAAATTTTCCCAATCCATCTTTCTTTCCTCTGTGTCTTTGATCCACCCTCCCTGAACTTTCACTTCCCCAAACATACTTCTTTTTTTTGTTATGAGATAGTTTCTCACCATCTTGGTCTTCATGTTCCATCTTTTCCTTCCACTGCAACTCGAACATTTTGTCTTCCGGGAGGTCTCCTCTGACCTTTACAGACAGCTCAAGTCTCTGTTTTTACATCCTTGTAGCACTGTGTGCTTTTCATTCCTAGGACTTACTCCTGGGATAAACTTAGATTTGTTTGTGTGATTTTTGAACTAACATTTACTTTACCTCCTCAATAAATGGCTAGCTCTATGGCCACAGAAATCCCCTGCTTTAGCGCCAACACAAAGTGTTTGGCTCAGAGCACTCATAAATAATAGTCACAATAATAACAGTATCAATTCTGAGGGCTCTCTACTTGCCAGTAACTCTACTAAGTTCTCATTATCTCTGTGCAAGTTCAGAAAAGCAAATGTGAATGAAACACAATTTTCTTTGAATGCCATTGCATTTTCCATTTGTACAATCTTTTGTAAATTATTTAATTGGTTATCTGCTTTTGGCAACTTATTGCCTAAAATGTGTCATGAAATGCAATAAGGAATCTACAGAAAAATAGGTATAATTCATGATGACCTTATAAATAGTAGCTAGTGTCAGTTTAAGATAATATTTGTGTAGCTGAGATACATGCTTTTTTTTTGGTGTGTGTTTGCAATCTTACAAAACTCTAACTGCATAAAGATTTTGGTGTGTGTGTGTGTGTGTGTGTGTGTGTGTGTGTGTGTGTGTGTGTGTAGTTACTGGAGATTTTACTTAGGGATGCTGTATCACTGAGCTCCCTCTCCCACTTTTTTTTTCTTTTTTGGTATTGGGAATTGAACCCAGGGACATTCTCTGAGCTACACCCCCAGTCCTATTTTATTTTTTACTTTTTTGTTTGTTTGTTTTTATGGTACTGGGGATTGAACCCAGGGGCATTCTATCTCTGAGCTACACCTCCAGCCCTATTTTTTATTCCTTAT